>CM038110.1:18747906-18952204 GCA_001642375.2 Mentha longifolia
ATTAGTCCGAAAGAGAACAATCCGTCTTGGTTGTACCCTACGGGTCTACCTCTTCAAATTTATCCCAAAATCGATCTCTCTGAATTCCAAACATTCCTGCACCAATTTCCAACCATAATTTATTCGGATCATTTGGTAACCTGTCGTTGCTTGGGTCATTGTTGACATTCGGTACGCCGCCAGCATTTCGAGGCATCTACCGGCCTCAATTTGAAAGTGGGACTAGGGCTATCTATTCGGGTGGGTCCAGGTACCCGACCCGAACTTCCCGGGTACCCGACCCAAAATTTTTATAAAATCAGGACCCGTACTCGACCCATAAAAAAGTTCAGGTACCTAGACCCGACCAAATTTATTTCGGATCAGTTCCGGGTACCCAAAAAGACTCGAATTATGTGCTTAATTTTTTTAAATAATATATTTAATCAAAATAATAACTTGTATACAAACTTCAACATAAAAATGTCATAACCAACATAATAATCAACATAAAATAATCGGAGGCCTACAGTCGCACGGTGTCGCCGAGAGAGATGATGGTGTGGCTAGTGAGGGGGGGATGACCGACGGGCTGGGCCGGTGGGGTGTGAGCGGTGGGGGAGAAGCACCAAACGGGCAAACTAGAAGTAGGGTTTCGAACTTGTGGTAAATAATTAAATGGAATGAATAATACTAAAATTAAATGAATTAGAATATTGAAAAATAAAATATAATTATTATATTTAAATAAATTCGGGTATCGGGTACCCACCATTCGGGTCTGGGTAACCCGAAATCCAAAAATATTTGGAAATCTGGACCCGAACCGGCCAATTACCCGAAATTCCGGTTTTCGGGTACCAAAACCCGGCTCGGGTCCGGTTCGGTTCGGTTCCGGGTAACCCAAAAACCCGGAACCGTTTAGACAGCCCTAAGTGGGACGCATGATTCCAAACCCTGATACAAACTCCCGATGACTTTTCACTCGGCCATCAATTTGGACTTATAAGGTGACGAGGTGAATGTTTGGGAGGAGGAGCCGGTGGTCACTTCAATGCCTAAGAAGAAGGGTAAAGGACCTACACGAGGCGACATATGTGGTGCTAGTCGAGGAACCTCCTGAAGCAGGTGCGGGGGAAGCTCCACTATAGTCGGCGCCCAACATATCTATATAGCGCCGCCGAGACGGAAGCATTTGCTCGATGTTGGGACAATATCAGCAAAGATCCAATTGATAGCAACAATCAAAAATTTGGGAGATATTAAGATCGTTAGGTGACGCGCTAGAACAAGATCCGGCCCGAAGGAACTTTTGAAAGAATTCTTGTGCAATTACAATTCCATTAGAAGCGAGTATCAAAGGAATTGATTGATTTCTAACAAACGTACACATATGTTTTCGAGCAATATCGTAGCGGCGAAAACAACAAAGACATCCTTCAAGGGACTCTAAAGGAGTTGAAGGAATACCACAAATCCAATTGAATAAAACTTGTATTTTTAAAATAATTATTATCAAAAAAATACTTTACAAAGTTATTTAAAAAAAAACCAAAATTGTGCCTACCAATTTCGTAGATACCACTACAAGAAAATTTAGGCGTCTGTAAAATTATTAATTTTTAGGCAGTGCCACTGTGAGTGCTCTAATATCACGATGTATATATAAAGCAAACTATCTAATGCGGATAAAGTTAGTTTGTGAAATTTCGTAGCTCACCTAAATGGTATATGTAATACGACAAGTCGTAATATATCATATTTTCATTGATCAAATAATAAAATTTCCAAAATTTCATCTGCTGCCATGTTTTATACTCCCTCCATTTCGCTTAACTTGGCTCAAAACTTTTTGGCTTGTGCTGGCACGTTTTCCACGCTTCTTGATGATGGGTTTTAAAATGGATTTTTGAAGAATTATTTTTTTTACGGGATACTACGACTGTCGTAGTATCCCGTAAAAAAATAATTCTTCAAAAATCCATTTTAAAACCCATCATCAAGAAGCGTGGAAAAGCGTGCCAGAAAAGCCACTATTCAAATGAGCCAAGTTAAACGAAATGGAGGGAGTAGTATGTTGTAAAATTGCCAAGCATATGTAATACATAATGGCAAAAGCAAACGAACCCTTAATATTAAAACATAAGTTTCAACGAATTTTTGAACTTCATCAATGAAATTAATTTCTGTTCACATCTTTCATAAGTTTCAACCTTTTAACCATTCTAAATTCACCATATTGATAATTAATAATACTAGGAAACTGAAGAAAATAATGAGCTTGATGCAGAGCGTAGTGGGCTTTTTTGTACTTATGTAGATCCAAAAATAGTCCTTTTTGTAATGGCCCACCATGTGCTCAAGTTTGGCATTGCCAATTTCATTAAAACTGGGAATAAGTCTTTCTACCCAAATTTTAAGTGAGTATATATAAAATACTCATTTTGAAAATATATGTGTAGAAAATACCCATTTCAATATATTAATGTTATATTGTTGAAATTAATGCACATAGGCGGGCAGAGGTGCAGAGTTTTGACCCCACTTTTTAAATTTTTTACCTATTGTGATTTATTTATATTTTTACCAATTTCTGTCCTAAAATTTTTGTGGTGAAATTATATCACCAACACCAAGTGATTATTCAAAATTCACTCCAATTTAATATGATAGGTGAAACAGTTTAATTATTGAATGCATTCTCTGAAAATTCATTTTCACGGACTAAATAGTGAAAATAATAATTGTATTCGTACAAATTTGACTACTTTATCAAATTTATTTTTCACAGCAAATAATTCATAATTCATACCCGTTTTATCCTATAAAGTGGGTAGAGTGTAGAACATTTCTTCGCTCACACCACCTTAAAAATTATTTTCGTCATTTCTTAAAAGCTTACAATTTGGAGTATTTTTTTTAGCGCTAGAAGGCAATCAAAGACAACTTACTGGTCGCAAACTGAGGAGGAAGAAAAGCAAACGAAATTGAAAAAAGCTCACGAAATTATAGATTTTAAGGTACATTATCAAGTTAATTATTCTATTTTTTCAATTTTATTTTTGGGATTTACATGCTCAATGTTATATTGATTCTTAGGTGTAATAGTATGATTTTAGAGCCGTAAGATATTTAGATAAATATAAAAATTTACTGTTTAAATAAATTTATTAATATAGTTTAAAAAGATGTCTCACGGTTAGATTACCATTTAAACCGTAAATTTCACAGTTTAAATGCTAGTCTAACCGTGTAACACCTTTCTAAATTAACAAATCATTTTATTTAAAAATAGTATTAATATAGGATTGGGGTTCAGAATCTGTATAAATCTATGTAGAAATTGTTGTGCGAATATTAGAGTGTTTTCACGGTTAGAATTAAGTGAAACCGTGTGAGATCTCACGGTTACAATCAAGTCTAACAGTGAAAATCACTTTTCACGGTTAGATTTAAGTGTAACCGTGAGATCTCACGGTTTCAAATAATTCTAACCGTGAAAAGTGCTTTTCATACCATTTTTTAATAAAATAATTTGTTAATTCAGACAGGTGTTTCACGGTTAGATTAGAAGTTAAACCGTGAATTACACGGTTTAAAAGCTAGTCTAACCGTGAGTCGTCTTAGTTTAATACTATTTTTTAATAAAATAATTTGTTAATTCAGAAAGTTGTTTCACGGTTAGATTAGCATAACTTATGCGTGTAATATTTTTATGCTTAGCTTTATGCATAACTTATGCGTATAAAATTATTATTAATTTTTTTTTTTCTGAATTAAATTCATGCAGATGTCGTTCGCTATCGTAAACTTAAATTACGGAGGAAATTGGGCCGATTGTGTGTACGAGGGCGGTAGGGAGATGGATATCATCTTATCAACAAATGCTATCAGTGTGTACAACTTGAGATCCCAAATAGAGAATATGTGCAGTTTCTTGGGCAACGATTTTGATATCTCCTATTTGAATAAGACACGATCCGGACGTCTTGTTAAATCACCGTTGGGGACAGATGAAGAACTCGTGCGCTTGTGCAGTACCGAATCGTCTCCGAAAGTATATATATGTTCGAACAACACGGCATCGTCTTCTCACTTTTCCGGTGAACGAGCCGGCCCGTCCTCTCCATATTTTCCTACGTTCGAGCAGCCGTACCAGTATGGTGGATCATTCGACTTCGGCTACCAGGGCAGTGATTGGCACACAAACCTCGAACAGATTGGCATGGGCGGTCCTTTTACAAATTGGACTGGTGACGTCTATCACAGAGATCTTAACTTCGGTACCAGTTCATTTCCTCATGTCTCTACTGGCCGAGAAAATTTGATCCCGGACCTCAATTTTACCCTAGAGGATGAGGAGGATGAGCATAATGGGCGTACTGAGGCGCGGACTCGAGGTGATACGTATGAAGTCATAGACGACGACGACCCAGATTACAACGTTGAAGCTGATGCTGAGAGCACAGAGAGCGACAGACCTGGAGATAATTCTGATAGGCGGCTGAACAGGTCTTTGTTTGCCGAGTACACAGTGTGGATACTTGACGAGGGCGGGATGGAAAAACTATTGCGATTAATGTATCGAAGTCCGCACGATGATGAGGCTGAGGAGGATATAGATACAAGGCATATGAGTAATTGGATAGTCCCCATGGTCCCTATCCAACCTGAAAGCTCAGCAGTATATGCAGGTGAGGTTAATCTGATTGTTGAAGGGCTTGCTGTTAATGCCACGTACGATACGAAGGACGAACTGACGATTGCAGCCGGTCTGTGGAATTTGGAGAAGAATGCAGAATCAAAGGTAGAGAGGTCAGATAGTGGAAGACTATATTTGAAATGCAAATCATCGAAGCGATGCCCCTTCTACCTACATGCCCAGGCCAGCGGAGGCGGCCATTTTTTAGTGACCAAGTTTTGTGGCGATCACACGTGCAATCAGGAAATAATAGGTCTGAAGAAAAGGAAGCTCCGTTCTACGGTCGTTGGGGCGTACTTTGCGAAGCGAATTCTTCGTGATCAAGAAATAATCAAGCCAAAGGTCATAATGAACGAGCTGAAGGAAGTTTTTGGTGTCGAGTGCCCCGACTCCTCATCCTCGACCTCAGCCACTCGAACAAGAGGCGTCCTTGATCTCTCCCGTGCTACCGGCTCTGGAGAGGGCTCCCTAAACCCAAACACGTGCTCAAAACCCGGAGCGTCCTCAGGGGTAGGTGCCCTGTACGCAAGATGGGCACCGTAGTCATCATCTCGAGTTGCAGAAGCTCTGTGGGGCCGGTCAATGGAATGTCTGGAGCCGGCATGTGAGGGTGCCTGATGATGCCTCGAGGGACTCCCCGACTTCCCGAAGATCCCCTTCAGGTGCTCTGCCATGAACTTGGCGATACGAGCCATCACTCCTGTCTCCGACGTATCATGGGCTATGCGTTCCAGCACCTTGTCGGCCCACGCATCGTTATCACATCCTCGAGGGCACGGATCCCCGTGTACGCAGCAGATGAGGCCCTGGGACCTATCGGGGAGTGAACTATCGACCCTCGGCCTCTTCGACGTACTCGCACGAGCCCTGGGGCATGGGAGAGGGCCTCGACCCTCAGAATTTGCCCTGGTGGCACGAGGCTGGCGACCACGGGGTTGGGCGGCATTCCCAACATCTCGACACCTCAATTTGTCGATCACTCTTGCCATAGATCTGGCTTCCTTCGACTGTCTCTGCGCTTCAGGCGGTTTCTTCCACGAATGACGCGTATTCTTGTTAAATCGAAGCGTCAAGGGGTCTCGCTCCTCGAGGAGGGTCAAAATAATACAACTCCTTTTCTGCTTCATCAGGTTCGAGCGTGGGGATGACTTCGAGCTGCAAAAGACAGAGGCAAAACAATTCATTATTAAAAACCGTGATAAGGCACATAATTAACGAATATTAAAATTAAACCATTAACATAACTAAAATATTAAAATTAACGAATATTAAAATTAACATAATTAAAATTAAAATAATTGATTGAGTAAAAGAGAATAATGACATACCCTCGGATCGTTGAAAAAATCAACGAAATCTACATACGAGGCCCCCATTTCCCATCTCCTTAGTCGGGGTAACTCGTGCACGTTCAGCCGTGTAGCACACATCAGTCCTAAACTTGGAATGGCCTCGAAGGCCCAAAGACAACGCCCAGACAGGCCCATACAGGTGATAGGTAGCACTATTCCCTTTGCCTCCAATTTCTCTCGGGTCCTTCTTTGCCACTCCAAGCTGGTGGCACAGTATCTGGTACGACCATGATCCCCAAGGAAACGTCGCCCATCTCTGTGGATCCTCTGCCAACGTCCATGCCCAATCATCAACGGGTCTATCGTAGTCCCGACACAATAGCAAGTAGTAGTAGACGAGGAGGTTGGCGGTACTCAAGTATTGATCCTCCGTCCCTATAACTTGATCCTCATCATTGAAATCCGCAAATAACTCTTTCACTCGCACGTTACGCCCCTTGTAAAAAGTATGGAAGATGCTCGTAGTTGGGATGACGTGGTTCTTGCCGTGAGGATTAAAGGTCGTAGAACCGAAGCATAATCCGGTGACGAGGCAGAATTCTTGAGGCCCAAAATGAATATCCCGCCCACCGACGTGAAATAGTCTTTCAAATTCATGTTCCTCGCCCCTCCATAGCTCCCGGGATAACAGCTCGTGCAAGGCACGCTTCGCATTCCCTACCTTCTTCATCGTGCACACCCGTGCAAATGAAGATTCGTCAACAAATCGCTGCAACAGTACATTCCCGCCAATACGCCTTAACTGATGTATGATTGACGGAATTGCTCGGTCCCGTTGATAAACATTTATTTCACCCGGGAATCCTTGCATACGAGGCCTGTACCATTGATACCTAGGCTGCAAAAGAAAGAAAAGTGCGAATTAGTTAATTTATCAAATTTTCACAAATTATTTAATCTGCACAATTTAGTGCTTTTCACGGTTAGAGAGCTCACGGTTTGATCAACTTCAAACCGTGAAAAGCACTTCTAACGGTTGAAACCGTGCTTTCACAAATTATTTAATCTGCACAATTTAGTGCTTTTCACGGTTAGAGAGCTCACGGTTTGCTCAACTTCAAACCGTGAAAAGCACTTCTCACGGTTAGAATTAATTGAAACCGTGAGAGCTCACGGTTTGATTTAACTCTAACCGTGAAAAGCTTTCACAAATTATTTAATCTGCACAATTTAGTGCTTTTCACGGTTAGAGAGCTCACGGTTTGCTCAACTTCAAACCGTGAAAAACACTTCTCCACGGTTAGAATTAATTGAAACTGTGAGAGCTCACGGTTTGATTTAATTCTAACCGTGAAAAGTGATTTTCACGGTTAGAATTAAATCAAACTGTGAGCTCTCACGGTTTCAATTAATTCTAACCGTGAAAAACACTCTAATTTCTTCTACAAATTTAATATTCGCAACAATTTCTATAGATTTATACAAATTTCGAACCCAATTCAAGCACATATTTCTACATATTTAGCATACAAATCAAAGGATTAAAACATAGCATTATACACATTATAATTCTAATTCTATTCCATAACCATAAAACTCTAAAAATGCTTAAAATTCACTGTAAAATCAATGTAAAATCAATATAAACTGTAAATTCAATAATCTTTTTTTAAAAAAAAAAAACTAACCGGCGGCGGCGGCTCGGGAAGGTTTTCCCGTTCTTCTCTCGTCGGAACTCGGCGACGTGGCGGCGAAGGAACTTCAATGCCTTCGGATTCATTACCCGAATTGTGGTCGGAATCGGCCATGGTTTCTCTTCTCTCCGTGCCGGCAAATTACTATCTTACGGTTTCAAAAAATAATTTGGGGGCTAGGGTTCTCACGGTTTCTTTCTTTTGAAATTGGGGGAAAATCATGAGAGTGAGAGATAGTGATAGTGAGAGAGCCGTGAGAGTAAGTGGGTAGGTTTTCCTTTTTTTTATTTAATAATAATAATAATAATAATAATAATAATAATAGTAATATAATAATAAAAACAAAAAAATAATAGTAATAAAAACAATAAAAAACAAATAATAAATAAATAAATAATAATAATAATACAAACCAAAAACAAAAATAACAATAACAACCGTGAAAGAACGGCGAGCCTAAACCGTGAAATAAATCAATTTTAATTTTGCTTCTGCTTAACCCTTCGGTCAATTGGTAAAATAAAAAACTTAATACGACAAAAAAAAATGGAATACCGATAAAGGAGTCAAGCTTTGCAGAAATTTGTGTAAAAAAGCGGGACTCATCTCATTATTTAAATAAAATGGGTATTTTTTGAAGATGCAATTTCAAATTTGGTAATTTGTTAATCTGCATCTTCAAATTGGGTATTTTGAATTTCCGCCCTTCATTAAAATACATGTGCTCGAACCCCCATTTATTTATGTGATATTACTTCATAGTTAGGAGTGAGATGAGATCTACTCCCCCATTCACTCCGAAGTGGCTACATTTTCTTTTTTAGACGTTTATTCTGAAGTGGTCATTTTCCAAAAAGCCTAAAATAACCCTTATTCTACATTAATTAAAGTGGTGGGCACCACAATAATACACATAAAATTATATTTTTTTAAAAATCGTGTTCAAAAGAAAGTGTCCACTTCGAAGTGGACGGAGGAAGTAACTCAAAATGATCCAATAAATGATTATAGAGGTGTTTTTTTTTTTTTTCTACATAAAGAAAGCCAACTCCCTCTACCAAGTACTGAGTACTTACGTATGCTCCCATATTGTCCATACCCGCCATGAGTATATTTAAGTCCATGTTTGATTCACATTTTTTTTAAAGGAAAAGGGAAACAATTAATTAATTTTATTATTTTTTTTGGTTTAAGTAATAGGTTATTCATTTCCCTTATTTGTGTGTAAACTCGATCCATTACATTGTTGCCCCTCAAGAGGAGGGGAAAACAAGGAGAAAGAGAACCCTCCTTATAATGACTCTCATTTCCATACTTGAACCAAACACTCAATAAAAGTAACTATTATCATTACCATTCCATTATTTGATTTGATTTCATTACCTTTCCGTTTACCCTACTTGAACCCAAACGAGCAATTAATGTGCTCACGGATGATGTGATTGTTTCGCGTTCAATAATTTTTTCATCTATGGTTTATTTTATTTTGCGTTTTTCGTATGGCTTAGTTTTTAGTAACGTTTATTTTTATAAGAGTATATTAATAATAATTTTTCTCAAATACACCGTCACCACGTCACTCGTATGCACATTAAATATGTTCACTATAGTTAAGAAATCCAGTCCTCGTAAGTAACTACCCTCATACACACATATATAATTGAATTAAAGTAGGTTTGATAAGTAGTACTCCCTCGGTCAGCTCCATTTGACTCCTTTCTTTGGGCATAATTTTTAAGAAAGAAGAGATTATAGGAGTAATAATGTATATGTATGGGGTAAATGGGCTGATTTGGTAGTAATAAATCGCCAAAAATAGAAAGGGGTCGAATGAAAAGAAAAAACAGCCCAATATAGAAATGGTGTTAAATGAAAAATAAATAAATAGAGTACTCCCTTCGTCCCATAATAAGTGCCCCGACGCTTTAAAAATGTTGTCCTCAATTAAGAGTCCAAATTACCATATTTACTCATGTAATCATTACAAATTTCTTATTTTTCCAATTTTTCATGTAATGATTAGGGGCAAGTTAAATAAATTTACATGCTTTCTTGTTTTGTGTATTTTTTCAGGTTGTGATTTTATTAGAGGACGAGGGAGTATTTTAGTAGGCAGAAAACAATGAGTTTGTTAATTAATCAGTTAATACTATTTGATGATTATGACTGATATATTATAATCTTGTAATTATTTTATTTTTCCTAAAGTGTAATTACAATAAATTTGTTTTGTCAAATGAAAGAGGGAATGTAGAGAGGCGAGAGGGTTAAGGGATAACGGTGGGCCCAATATCACATGCAAATCATTTTTGGATGAAAATGGTTCCAACAACGTATGATCCCTATCACGTGTTCATTTAATGTTGCATTTTAATATTTCTGCCAAATATATGCTTCCTAATCCTTCCTGCATTATTAGTTTTTCCATCCATATACTCCCTCCATTTCGTTCAATATGCTACATTTGCTTTTGCAATTCTGACACGCTTTTCCACGCTTCTTGATGATGGATTTTTAAATGGATTTTTGAAGATTTTTTCTTTTATGGGATACTCAGACAGTCGGAATATCCCGTAAAAGAAAAAAATCTTCAAAAATTCATTTTAAAACCCATCATCAAGAAGCATGAAAAACGTGCTAGAATTGCCAAAAGCAAATGTAGCTAATGAAAGAAATGGAGGGAGTATTAAATTTGCACAACTTTCTATTCTTATTTTATTTTTCAATAAAAAATGAGAGAAACTTATGTCATACAAAACCTGATCGAACTAGTTTTCGTAGGCAATTAATGAACGTCAATAAGGAATTAATAAACACGAAAATAATGGAACGCAAGGGATTTACGTGGTTCGATTTATTAGAATAGATCTACGTCCACGGAGCAAGAGTATAGATCTTTATTGCTAGTATGAGTATTGATTACAAATTGTTCTCCCCCCTCTCAATCTATTTTAAACCCCTATTTATAGTTAATTACATGGAGTTCGACTATAATACGAATTCTTCTCCTATTTGGACTCTTTGGCTTGATCTCCTCCTTTATGGATAAACACCGAGCTTCTATATCTCTCTTAGAGCTTGAGTTGTAGTCGATGTAGGAGTCTTGATTGCCTTGGTGATAAAGTCTCTTATCTTTAATTGGGCCGAGCTTAACTGTCGGGCCAAATTATATTGGGCCTGATGCTTTGGTCCTAGGAGCTGGGTCATATCCTATCACATCCCCCCCCCCCAAAAGATATAGAAGCCAGGGTGTGACTTAGGGGAAATAGTTGAGGTAGGAGTATAGTATAAAGTATGGTGCCCCGTCGAAAAATAAATTCGACAAAGTCGAGTTCGGCTCTTCCCGTCAAAGATGAGGTACAAAAGAAATGTCTTGCCCCGTCGAAAAATAAATTCGACGAAGTCGAGTTCGGCTCGTCCCGTCAAAAGACGAGGTAAAAAAGAAATATCTTGCCCCGTCGAAAAATAAATTCGACGAAGTCGAGTTCGGCTCGTCCCGTCAAAAGACGAGGTAAAAAAGATGCCTTGCCCCGTTGAAAAATAAATTGACGAAGTTGAGTTCGGCTCGTCCCGTCAAAAGAGGAGGTAAAAAAGAAATGCCCCGTCGAAAAATAAATTCGACGAAGTGGCATGAGTATCGTTTCACCGAAGCCAAGGTAGAAGAAAAGTGCTTTTCCTCGTCAAAAAATAAATTTGACGAAGTCAAATGCATACCACGGTGGGCGCCAGTGATCGATCTTATTAAGTGTTAAGACTTTGCTAGAGATTGGCTTAGCTTTAGTCAGCCTTCGGGTTCTAGACCTTCAGGTTATACTTCGTCTTGATGCAACTCTACCTGTCCTTTTTATGAAATAAAATGGAAATTTATGTACTTGTATTTAAACTTTTCATCATCGTTTTTAACTAAGGTAGTCTTTCCTGTTTTAAACGAAGGTAAGCTTTAGGTAGGTCATCCTTGTCATAAGACAAGGTTTGACTTTAAATAGCTCGTCCTCGTCATGAGACAAGGTTTGGCTTTGAATAGCTCGTCCTCATTTTTAAACGAAGGTAGGTCGTCCTCGTTTTTTAAACGAAGGTAGTTCGTTCGTCCTCATTTTTAAACGAATGTAGCTCGTCCTCATTTTTAAATGAAGGTAGCTCGTCCTCATTTTTAAACGAAGGTAGGTCGTCCTCGTTTTTAAACGAAGGTAGGTCGTCCTTGTTTTTAAACGAAGGTAGTTCGTCCTCATTTTTAAACGAAGGTAAGGTCGTCCTCGTTTTTAAACGAAGGTAGGTCATCCTCATTTTTAAACGAAGGTAGTTCATCCTCGTTTTTAAACGAAGGTAGCTCGTCCTCGTTTTAAACGAAGGTAGCTCGTCCTCGTTTTTAAATAAAGGTAAGTTCATCCTCATTTTTAAACGAAGGTAGTTCGTCCTCGTTTTTAAACGAAGGTAGCTCGTCCTCATTTTAAACGAGGTTTAGGCTTTAGATAGCTCGACCTCGTCATAAGACGAAGTTTGGCTTTAGATAGCTCACTTCGTCATAAGACGAAGTTTGGCTTTAGATGGCTCACTTCGTCATAAGACGAAGTTTGGCTTTAAGTAGCTCACTTCGTCATGAGACGAAGTTTTGACTTTAAAGTAGCTCACTTCGTCATGAGACGAAGTTTTAGCTTTAAGTAGCTCACTTCGTCATGAGACGAAGTTTGGCTTTAAGTTCCTTATTGTCGAGAAGTATTGATAGGGGTGGTCCCCTTACGTGCGTTTATAGTTTACCCCAGTTTTAGGGTTTATTTATCCTCGAAAGGATATTAAGTTACCCTCGTCAGGGTTTTATGTCATCCTCGTAAGGGTATTTTATCATACGTGATTGTTGCTAATAAATTAAAATACGAGCTAATACAGTTATTTTTTTTTCATAAAAAAAACTAATAAAAAGAATTGGAATGAGGAATGACCTTAAAGGAGATAACTCCATGCTGCACGGTGGTGCATGTTGAAGGAGGCGCGGCGGCGCTGCGGCGGTGGTGAGCACCGCGGCTAGGGTTTCGACCCTACCGCGGCTGTTCTCGCTCACCGGGGCTGTAGCGGTTTCCGGACGATCTCCCTCGATGACGGACGCGCTCCGAAGACTTGGCTTAAAGGAGATAACTCCATGCTGCACGGTGGTGCATGTTGAAGGAGGCGCGGCAGCGCTGCGGCGGTGGTGAGCACCGCGGCTAGGGTTTCGACCCTACCGCGGCTGTTCTCGCTCACCGGGGCTGCAGCGGCTTCCGGACGATCTCCCTCGATGATGGACGCGCTCCGAAGACTTGGCTGCAGCATGACGGAGAAAACAACACCTCTCATCGGACGTTGGGGCGACGTGGCAGCACTGTGGCGGTGAGGAGAGCGGCAACTATGGTTGCAATCTCCACCTCGTCGGCATCACAGCAGCAGCCGATCGTCATCCTCGACAGCGAGAACGTAGCTGCAGCAGCGGCAGGTGCACGTGGTTGCGGGAGACACATCGGCGCTGCAGCAATGAAGAGCACCACGGGTGGGATTCGACCTGACCGTGGCTGTTTTGGTTCACCGAGACTGCAGCCGACGCTGGGCGTGTTTCTTCTACGGCGGCGATAAGCACCATGGCTAGGGTTTTGACCCTTGTCATGGCTAACTTGGTTCACCGGTACAGCAGCAGCAGCCGGGAGTCCTTCTTGACGATGAGGACATGGTTGTTGCAGCAGCAGGCGCGCGTGGACGATTGGAGAAAGGTATGCAGTGGCGGTGCTTGTGGCGGCGACTAGCGGTGCAATAGATTCGACCGTATTGTGTTCGTTGTTGATCGTCAGCGCCACAGCGGCCACTGCGGGTAACTCTTCAACTCCGGCGGTGCACCTGGAAGCGAGAAGTAGCAGCAGGAGCGTCGGAAGAGAAACAGCAGCGGTGCTCCTGCGGTGGCGTTGCAGTGGGAGTCTCCGTCAACTCCTTTCCAATCCCGCGAACAATCAGCAGCAACAGAGTAGCAGTAGATGGCGGCATCAGCTATGGTTTTTCGAAAAACATAGCGACTCGCGACGGCGCCGGGTTGCTGCGTGGAGAAACTCTGGTATTCTCACGAATGCTGGAGAATGTTGGACGACGGAGGAGAGCAGCGGATGGCGGCGGTGGAATCTGCAGCAATCGCAATTCATGGTGGCGATTGCTGCGCTATTTTTCCAGCCGTAGCTCCGGTGTGCCCCATCGGCGGCTGTTCAGTGGGAGATTCCGGTGAGCCTTCTCCTTCATCGGTGTTCAAACAGCAGCGGCAGCGGCGGCGATTGATCGTGTTTGGTCTTCCTTCCTATCATGACTGTAGATTACCTAGAAAACTTTTGATCGAAAATCATAAATTTTTGTTTCCCATAGACGGCGCCAGTAATCGAACTTGTTTTCGTAGGCAATTAATGAACGTCAATAAGGAATAAATAAACACGAAAATAATGGAACGCAAGGGATTTACGTGGTTCGATCTATTAGAATAGATCTACGTCCACGGAGCAAGAGTATAGATCTTTATTGCTAGTATGAGTATTGATTACAAGATTGTTCTTCCCCCCTCTCAATCTATTCTAAACCCCTATTTATAGTTAATTACATGGAGTTCGACTATGATACGAATTCTTCTCCTATTTGGACTCTTTGACTTGATCTCCTCCTTTATGGATAAACACCGAGCTTCTATATCTCTCTTAGAGCTTGAGTTGTAGTCGATGTAGGAATCTTGATTGCCTTGGTGATAAAGTCTCTTATCTTCAATTGGGCCGAGCTGCCTGGGCCGAGCTTAACTGTCGGGGCCCAATTATATTGGGCCTGATGCTTTGGGCCTAGGAGCTGGGGCATATCCTATCAAAACCCAACCCTGTTTATAAAGTCTCGGAATAAAGTAATTTAAAACTAATTCATTTCTAGATCTTTTTCAAGTCATTGATATACTATACCTATACTTTTTTTTTTAATAAAGAGCTTTCTGAGTTATGTTAGTTGTGTTTGGTAGGGTGTTTAAGACCCATATTGTATAATAATAGAGGTTTATAATGTTTGTTAGGTTTTATTATTTAAATATGAGGTCCGTTGTAAAGGTGAAGACCGGTGAAGCCTGCTGCTAAACAACCTATTCTTCCTTCTTATTTATATCACCTCACCCTTAATATAAATAAAATAGGTATTTAGTTAGGCTACCAAACACTCTGTTATATTAGTTATCTAAGTTTATTCTCTATTATTTACCTTGATATTATTAATATATACTACCTCCATCTCATTTAATTAGAGACATTTGACTTTTGCCTTTTTCGGCACGCATTTTTACCGAGATTTAGTACGGGTTTTAAAATATAATTTTGAAGTATTCTTTCTTTTACGGGATACTATAACACTCATAGTACCCCGTAAAAGAAAGAATAATTAAAAATTATATTTTAAAAGCCGTACTAGGTTTCGGTAGAAATGCGTGCAGAAAAAGTCACTATTCAAATGTTCCTAATTAAATGAGATGGAGGTAGTACATTACTAGTGTAGCATACCAAATATGCCCTTAATATATTTTTTAATTAGCACTTGTACATGAATTTTCTTTTCATTTAGCTACAACATACTACTTTATTATCTCATCCATCATATTTGGGCTACATTTTTATCCTGCGATATTTAAATTACAGAATGGAAGTCTCTCCCCCAATCATTAACAAACAGTTTACATAACAAACAAAATAATTAATAAAATACTTGGCCCAATAATTTTAGCCCACTGAAAATTAAAGGAGAACTCCCACTCATAGTCATAGAGTGAAATATTTTAAAGATTGAATTCATTTTTATCTTACTCCAATTATTTTGTGTTGCATCTACGTCACCAAATTATACGTAGTCATGTATATATAATACTCCGTATAAGGTGATGGAGGATTAATAGATCTGATAGCTGATACGAAAAAGGAGAGGTTCCAATCCGTATTTTGAATAAATAGAGGGGTTTAAACTAAAAAAAAAGCAAAATAACTTATCCAATTCTAAGCCTTTCCTGAGAGAATTCCTTTTATCTACACTGCAGCTGCAAAAATGGAGTCTTGTTCTACTTCAATGGAGGAAGAGCGAAATTTTGCTCCAAATCTACTGCAGATATTTCCGATTGCTTCTACTCCTTTCGATTTCAATTTCATTCGCAGCGCCCCATTTTTCAAACAGCCTTCCAACCCCAACTTCCAGTTGTTGGTCGGAGCTTCGAATGGTTTTCGTGAAATCCAGAAATCATTTGTTTCAAATGTCGAAAAATTGTTGATAATGGTGGATAATATCAGGTGCCAGAGTGAGATTCTTGATAAAGTATTATCCTTTCCTGCTCATCTTCATACTCGCTTCCAGGTACTCTCTCTCTCTCTATCTCTCTCTCTCACAAACACACACACACACTCATTTTAGTAGAGGATCATCTTGTGTAATACTACTACAACATAGAGAAATCATCTTGTATTATTGGTCATTTATTTGTTTTGTTATGTACTCCCTCCGTCCCGCTCGATATGGCTTGTTTCGTTACGAAACAAGCCATATCGAGCGGGACGGAGGGAGTACATAAATATGCTACTAGCTTTTTTACCTTTCCATTATCTCATTATTCTTGATTGCAATTAACAAAACTGAAAATATGCGATGACACACACACACAAAAAAAAAAAAAAAAAAAAAAAAAAAAAAACCTCTCCTTGTAGTCATGATAATCATGATCTTTGTTCTGTATTGCTTGTTAATAGAGACAGTGGCGACCATTCTCTGCTATTGGGTGTATAGCTCGACCTAAAACTAAAATGCATTCATATAATTATCTTTATACTCTGTATTTTCTTGTTATTAACACGAGCTCTATTTTCTTGAAGATTCCACAAAGCAACTGCAAGAGCTTCTCAATGCTGTCTACTCAAAACTTTGCAGCAATTTTACCCGGAGATGCAGTGGGAGGATTGGTGGTTGCTAATGGGATCTCGAGTTTCTTGAACATCTACAACACTTTGCTGATTGTGAGGCTCGTTTTGACTTGGTTTCCTAACGCTCCTCCAGCCGTTGTTAGTCCCCTCAGGTATGGATATAACCGATACTTGGCTCGACTTTAAGAGTTCACACATATTAGGTTTCACGGAGATGTTTGGACTAAATGACAGTTCGCCTTAGAGATTGTTCGTCTAGTTTTGTTTTAACGAGTTTATAAGCTTCTGCATCTTATACAATGTTTTTGGAGCTCATTACCTTTCAAAATCTTATTGTTAAGTTATTGTTGGAATGATTGAACCTATTGGATTGAGAATTAAGTGTTGATGAACTAAAGTCTGTTTTTCAGCACACTGTGTGATCCATACTTGAACATATTCCGGGGGCTGATTCCGCCTCTAGGAGGATTGGATCTTTCACCTATACTAGCATTTCTTGTTCTAAATGCCTTCACAAGCACAGCTGCTGCATTGCCCGCTGAACTTCCGCCCACCGGAAAAGCTTCGGAGAAGTGGACAACGAGGCTTGCGCGATCAAGGGCAAGAAGGTCCAAAGGTGATCAAATGTAGAATGTTTATGTTTCCACTTTTTAACTTCCAGCAAGTATAATATCCTCTTACACAATCAGATGTACTGAGTTCAAATTCATGTACAATTAATGTTCTTAAGGTTGTTTGGAACAAAACACACAATCTCTAGTTTCATGGTCCTTGTTAGTTGTTACTATGCATTTCGTTAGAGATGAGCAAAACATTAAAAAAAACATAAGCATGCAGCAAATACGGCCAGAAGGCATCAAGATCAAGAATATCAAAACGAAAATTATTAATGTATTGATAGACTAAAGTTACATGTAAAAGTTCCCAGTATTTCAAGTCGGATACCTATGCTAGGGACACAAATACACAAAAAAAAGACGACGGGAATGTCCAATACTCACAAGTGAGGATGTAAAGGATTCTAATGTAACCTCTAGACATGAAGAAATGCTCACCTAATGCCTTGTAAAATTGGTGGTATCAGTTGCACGGTAAGCTGCTAAAGATGCGCTTCAAACTCGGGCATGCTATGCGTAGTGTTCCCATGCTCGATGGAGATATCTGGCGTAAGGAAAGAAAGATGAAATTCAGAAAGATAAATCAATGTTGAGGTACATGTGTAAGAAACAAAATTCCAACTTGCCTTGGGGCAGAAGCGAACATCAAGTGTCTCGAGCATGTTACATTGTGTTATTGCAGCTTCAACAGCTTGCCCATCGATACCACAAGACTTGAAAATACATACAAGTAGGAAAAAAGGACATTGTCAATAAGGTCAATCCAAAAAAACGGGCTTCTATTTCAAATCAATTCTATTCTATATCTGAAATTGATTTTACCACAAGACTGGTAGAATGTGTACCTGAAGAAATAGGCTGGTCAGTCTTGGACAGTCGAGCTTCAGAATTTCCAAGGAATTGCAAGTGCTGGACAGCAAAAAAACCAGTAAAGTTTATGAAATATTATGTGTGCCCACTATAAGAAGTAAGATGACTATATCGTACAACAATTAGTAACAGTACCTTAGGTTAAGAATAATCAAGTTGCAACATGATATGTCGACTTCCTTCAAATTTGAAGAAAGCGAGAGATTTAGTAATGATAGATGGAAGCATCTCGCTGGAGGAGGAATTAAAACTTTCTTGATATTTGGACAACCAACACAAGTAAGGCTCTGAAGCGATCGGTCACCTTCCTCTTGAGGAAGCACGGTACTTGAACCTAATTTTGCCATTGGAAAGCTCCAATCCAAGTCATGCATGTTGATGCAACCATTCAAACTGACATGAGTTAAATGTCGGCAAAAAGCAAGCAACTCCTCGATTGCTGACTGGCAAAGTGTACCATAGGACAAGTCCAGCTCACATAGAGATGGGAGAGCATTGTGTTTGTAGAGAGGCTCTAAGGATGAATCACTAAGATACTTGCATGCTTGCAATTTCAGAACCTAAAGAATCAACAAATACAGATTTATCAACCAAATACAAAATTATCCAGCATTCACTACTCATGAAATAGAAGATGATAAAAAGAACAGCGTCATATCGGCACCAAGAACTGAGTAAGTGGGCTTTGTTAGCAGTGCAAGAAGGGTTTCTGAATGAAGACTTTCTAAGGGATTTTATTTTATAATCATCTTATTTTGTTAGTTGTTAGATATTATTCTGAAATAAAGCTTTCATTAGGGCCCCGAGCTTTTTACTTGGACCTCAAGTTTATAGGTGTTTGAATGAGGGCCAGGTATCTTCAGGGATCATTGTGCGTTGAACAGCTTCACTGTGGCAGGAGTTTTCCCGTGAACCACTCTGAGGTAATTTTCTTTCTCTGATTCAGTTGTTAGTTCGTACTTCGTAGAGCTGCCTTATCTCTATCTGACTTAGTGCATGTTTGGTATACTACTCCTATATTAATAGTATCAAGATTAATAGTGGAGAATAAACACTATACAACCCATGTTATTAATATGAGGGGTGAGGTGATATAAATATGGGAAAAGTAGTGATTTAGCAACGGGCCCTTACTTTTGCAACGGGCCTGTTATTAAGTAAGTGTGTCTACCAAACATCCATATAGCCTATACTATTATACAATATAGGGCTCATATACCCTACCAAACATGCCCTTAATATCTAATAGAAGAATGAATGTATTACCTTTAAAAACACGCATGAGTAAAAAACTGGCTGCAAGTTGACCAAATAAGTATAAGACAAATCAAGGAAGGTCAAGTTCCGAAGACAGTGCAAAGATGAAAGTCCATCAGGGCCGACAGAGGAGCATGACATTAAGACCAATGATTCGATGAGTGGACACGATGATGCCGTAGCAGATAAACAATCATCCTTTAGTTGGCTGCATAAATCAAGTATAAAAGTATACCAGTTGATACCAACCCTCACCTTGCAAGAGATATAACCAGATATAATCATAAAAGCAAAACTCACCTGCAGAAAGAAGCATCTAGAGATGTCAGAAGGGGGCAGTCGATATACGCCTCAGATAATAATCCACAGCCCTTCAGTTCAAGCGATACCATTTCTGGAGCTTCAATATGGAGTACACTTAATTTGGGGCATATTCCCAGATTTAAGGACCGAAGACCAACCTACAGTTGAGATCTTGATACATGAGAAAGCATGATAAGGAAAACGCAAGTGCACCAGTAATAGTAGTCAGAAGTAAGAGCCCGAAAATGGATCATAGAAATTTTTACAGAATACAATCAAAAGGTATTGAGGGAGCAACAAAAGAGTGGAGTGCGTCCGACTATAAAGGATAAGAATGGGATAAGATGGTAACTTACAGGTTGAAATGTTGCTCTCTCAAGATGATCGCAACCATCTAATGAAACATGCTCAAGATACGGGCAACAGAGATCAAGAGAAGTTATAGATCGGCAACCACCGAGTGAAAGACTAATTAATGAGGTACTGCAGAAAGTTACTGCTGTCAAGCTCTGACAAAGCAGAATGGCAACAGTTAGATATAATTAGATTATACGACATTGTCGTGCAAAGAGCAATATGAAAAGGGTAAACAGACCTTCAAGGAAAACAGTGGGATATTCATTGTCAAATAAATTGAAAAAACAAAATAAAATTAGACAGAGACAAACCTCACAACTATCCATAACTAATGATCTCAATGCAGGACAACATCCTCCACTGCTGAAAACTTGGCATATGGAACTTGTTAAAGATTCACATTCCGTGAGGTCGACTTCTTGCAAGCAATAGCATTGTAATGCTAGTGCAGTCAAGCTTTCTTGCTTTTGCAGAACTAATTTCTACATGAGCAGTTAAAGGAAAATATATATTGATCATGAATCAGGACATAATGATTTGTTTCACCCAAGGGAACACAACTGGAGAGAGAGATTGTAAAAGAAACAACATACTTTGAGGGAATTTGATGCAATACTGATTGTCTGGAGAGAAGGACAATTAGAAACTGTAATTGAAGACAATGCGCTGCCTCTCAAATTTAAATCAACAAATCTGCAGAAACGCGAGAAAGTAATTAGACTCTAGAAAAGATATGTTGAGGGTCAAATGCTATACTAGAACATACTTGCGACAGTGTACAAGCCTTATGCTCTGTAGGCAAGGAAGATCCAAAGACACCGATATCAATAAACTGCAGTTATCAAGCTCAAGAACCTGAAATCAGTAAATTATTCCTAATATAAGCAACTCCGACAGTATGTAATTGATTAAACTGTTGAGAAGTAACAAGTGAGAGAAGCTGAGGTTCTTCACTATAATTTATTCAAACCTCTAGCATTGAGCTACGAGCTACAGCAGCCATTGAAGCCGATGTTATACCCTCGCAGCTATGAAGTTTGAGAACTGTCAACATTGACAGCGTCACCGACTTCAAGAAGAATCACAGGTTAGCAGACATGCACAAATACATGTAAATGACTTGGCAAAAGGAAAAAAAATATATATATATAACTTACTTCAAGAGAAATGTTTGGGCAGTATGAAGCATCCAGGATATGGAGATTTGCACAGGAAAAAGCTATCCCTTGTAATGTTTCATCACTGACATATGAACAATTTGATATATCCAAGGACTCCAATAGTGGGCATGATGTCACTACTGAACGAATCGCAGCATCTAAAAGCTTGTGACAAGAAGCTATATCAAGTTCGCGCAAGAGGGGGCAATTGAGAACAGCATTAGGCATGCTACTGCGCTTAAGAGACAGGGTCTCAAGCTGGGGGCACCTGAAAAGATACACTGCATACAATAACGAATTGCATAGGTATTTAGCGAAGTATTGAATACAGCAGAAGCAATCAATCACCTGATGGAAACACGGAGCACTCGACATTTCACTATCTGAAGGTCATGCAATCTATCATGATGAATAGGTATTTCTTGGAGTCCAGTACCCAACATAGCATCATTGATAGTCAAACTCCTCAGTGTGTGGCAATCAGTTAGGGCTAGAAAAAAGGTCTCACCTAACTGACCCTTCCCTAGAGTTAAAGCCTCAAGATTTCTGGGAAGAATCAGAAGGATTAGAAATACGGTATAGGTTGCAAGTTAAAAAGCAAATAGATATGGATAATTTTTTTCATTTACCTTAACAAATTGAATGATTTAATTCCAAATGAGTGAATAGCACGAGTTCCATAAACATTTACTGCAGTAGCATTGGGATATCGTTGACACATGTCCTCAACTGAGACACCAAAAAAACTTATCAATGTCACTTTATGTCAGAAGAATTAGAGCATGGTGGCAAGGAAACAAGAAGCAAAAACATTCTAACAGCATTTTCAACAAGTTAATCCATGGAAGAGTAGGATAATACATGAATCTTTGATGAAGCTCATCTTAATGACAGTATAAATCTCATTAACAACTGTCAGAAACATTGCAACATAGTAGACATTTCCAGAAAAGAAGAAAAAAAAAAGACTAGCTTCCTGTTTCAATGTAGAACAACTTTTTAGGCAACAGCAATAAGCCAACAAGAAATGCATGTACTGTTATTTTTCGTGCAATTGAATTCACTTAAGCACTCACATTGTTCTTCAGATATAGGTTTATTCTCAAAATTTAAATAGCGCCAAAAATCCTCATGAGAACTGGCATCCCTCCATTGCGTGCACACATGTGCTGCTCGGCAAAGATCAATATGGTCCAAGAACGAGAGCACCTATGCCATTTAACAACAGTAGATTCAATTGAACATCTAACCAATTATGATATATAAATATATTTCTGGAGGCTTCACAATGCATACCATATGCAATAAGTCGTCAGTAAGATCCATCCTAACATCTGATATATTATCTGACAATAAATTATCATTCTCATTGCTAGAATCTTCTCCAGAAACACCAGTTTCAGCCACATCCTTGTAATCAAGCTCATGCACAGGAGTGATGTAATGAATCCCTTTTTCATTATCAGGTCCCCAACCACTGCCAAGAAGAAAATAATTATAATCAACTCAAATTAAATAAAAATGTTTCATCAATTTATGAAGAGATACATCACTAGTAAATACTCCGTAAATGAATAAAAGTATCGTCCTTTATTAAGGCTTCAAGAACTTGCATATTTAGAAGCCAAGAAAAAAGCGTATGATAATAGTTCCCTTCAAAAACACTTCACATTTACTTCCCCTACTACAGGGGACCGTACCGCACTATATGAAGGATACCACGAAAGAACACTGATAAAGGAGAAGAGAATGCTTGTAAATGCTAATGTCTACAAATGTAAATGCCATAGACTAAAGAAAGAATAACTCACAGTGCTAAAGACTGCATTTTGGCCCGTTTGTTCTGTGTATCTTGTTCGGAATAGACCGTCGACGACGACGAAGGCTCGCCAATCAAATCCAGATTTAAATCAACATCCCACCTCGCCCCCTCATTTCCTCCACCATAACTATTGGCGCATCTTAGCTCCACCTCATTCATACACCTCAGAAACTCGAAATTTCTCTCATCATCAAATTCAAAGCTACGCACCTGCTTTTTCACCTTTGAGTTGGCAGAACTCGTCTGTAGCCCTAATTCATCCCCTTCAACACCAGCGACATTGTTGAAATCTTCCCCAAGATTTGATTTTGAATCATCATTCTCGATTCCTTCATTCTCTTTCCCCAAATCTCCTTCAACGGAATAATGTGAATCCATATTATTATCTATTTCTCCTTCTCCAAAGCATAGAAAAGGGAAACAACAAATCCTCATGTAACAAAAGAAATGGAATCCTTTATTTCCAAAAAGCCAAAGCGGCCGACTTACACCCCTAAACCTAGCTAACGATCCCGCATACTTCGGCACAAAACCCCTTAATCACAACAGAAATACACAAAGCCCTAAATATCGCAAAATAGCAAGCAAATGGTTGGCGACGGCAAACTATATGTACAGTGCTAACCCTTTATTCCTCCCGCTTCCATTTCATACAATTCGTACAAAAATCGATATGAAATGAATAAATTTTATTTAAACTACAACAATCTGCGTACTGCATGCACATCCAAAATAGATCGGAGCAAACGAAATCAGTTTTAAGTGTACAAATTTTATTTTGTCGAGCAAGAATTCTTGAAGCAAAAAATGGGGATAATTTCTCCTTTTTCCTTCCATATTTCAGTCTGGTTCTCTCAGCTCCTCACTCTCTCGATATCTTCCAAACAAGAAGGAAGCCATTTATTTGCCAGTTTTTGCCGCATTGACGAAAAAATGGTCAAGGTCCAGACTATTTCACTAAATGGGCCATGTCTACTGTATCGAGTTAGGCCTGTTACATTATTAAATCACATTTTGGGCTGGGCCATCAAAACTAGGGCCCTTTAATTGTCGTTGCCCAAATTATTGATCTCGTTTATTTTACTACTGTATTATCTACTGTATATTTTAATTGTAATTTTTTTTGTTTTTAAAATTGGGACACACTTGGGTCAGCCGGAGGCACCGTGCGGCCGGACTAAAACAATGACACTTTTATTCATATAGATTGACACTTTTTTGTATAAAGATTGACACTTTTAAAAATTGTCATTTTATTCGTAAAATAATTATATTAAAGATTGACACTTTTATTCATATAGATTGACACTTTTCTGTATAAAGATTGACACTTTGGGCCCGGCCGCACGGTGCCTCCGGCTGACACAAGTTTTTGTCTTTAAAATTTCAACTCTCAGTTCCTCATCGACATCGGCAAATCTTTCGTAGCATGCATTCCCATCCGTGTCCCGACTCAAAACCGAGCCACGAGAGCTCGAGAATTTCAACTCTCAATTAAGGCAACTAATGCTACATAGCTTTCCTGTAGAATTACTGTGTCCGACTACGAGCACGGCATGACATATTGTACTTCAATCATACATGTCAATTCTTTATTTGTATTCCATCTGTTGTTCCGGTAAATTTCTCCTTTCACAAAATATTTGAAATATAACTTTGCAAATTTAGAGGCTTTTCTAATGGATTGTTTAAACTTAGTGGTAATTTGTACAATCTACTTATGAATCTGCAGTCAATATGGATCCTGTATTATCAAATATAACGGGCCAACTTCCAAATCTAAAACTTATGTACAAACAAATTACTCTATCCATCCACGAAATAAATATGCGCACTTATTACCTTATTCGTACGTCCACAATTTCTGTGCCTAATTATTTTGAACGTGAACCCCACATCTATTATTATTTTCTCACCATAAAAGTCAACCAAAATATAATTTTATATTCATTTCATTTCACTTTATTACTCACACATAAGTGGGACCCAAAGCAACACTTTATCCACCACTTATTACAAAAATTAAAAACTGCGCCATAAGATTCTAGGCACACACTTTGTGGACGGAGAGAGTAGTATAATAGAGTATTTATCTATCTCGCTCATAAAGAGTTTATGATTATATTAAAACTAAATCGATTATAAATTTATAATAATTTATAATATTCAAATGACTCCTTTGAACATTGACAACATAATTCTTCATCCTTTCATCGGATAACGTCATGTTTCTTTTGAACGCGGGGATTAAGGAGAAAGTGTAAAGTTAAAAAAGTGGTAGGGTCTACACTAGTTTATGTAGAAATGTTCCCCTACCCATGGTGGACAAACTTAATGTGTCCACCGCTGATGTGGTAATACCACGTAGATAATATTTTTCATTTAGGGTTGATTTTTTTTAGTATGGTTTAGTTTGTTTGTTTTTTATTTTTTTTTTTATTTTTTTTTAGGGTTTAGTATTTAAGGTATATATTTAAATTAGTTTTCTTATTTATTACATTGTCACGTCATCCATGGGTATATTAAGTATGTCCACGGTAGACATTGTAGCATTACTCCTAGTTTGTGAGTTATTTATTTATTTATTTTTTTCAAAAATAGAAATAAGACACTATTTATGGGCCAACCAAATAGGGAAAGCAGAACGCTATCGATGGGACATAAGGAGTAATGAAAGGATAATATCTTCAAAAGTCGAATAAATTTCATTCATGATAATGGGGATTAACTAATACCTAGAGAAGTGGGAAGAATGACTAATTTGATGTTGATGAGATTAATAATTTCTACGGGAATGATTATTTTTTACTAAAAATTAGTCAGTAATGTTCCTCTATCCACCGTGAGCATATTTAATGTGCACAAGATTGAGGTGGCGGCATTATATTTAAGATTTTTTTTAATTAATATACCTTATAAAAATAATCTCTACTAAAAAAAAAACCCTACTAAAAAAAACTAAACACTAAAAGGAAAAATTATTGACGTGACACTACCACGTCAGCTGATGGACACATTAAATATGCATACCGTAAATATGAGAGCATTCCTAATAAATTAGCATCTCAACAATAAGATTAGTAATGAAAGCAGGAATTAGAATGGTTAGAATGATGGCGTCCTCGACCTTGAGGGGAGTGCATACCAAAAGATGAAGTTATTTTTTTTGATAGACCTAAAAGGACATCATAATCGTGGTATGATCATTTGAACTCTCCATTAATTTTTTTTAAAAAATAAAAAATAAAAAAATTGTTGGTTTTATCAAATACTATCTCCGTCTTAGGATTTTTGAGTTTTTTTATTTCGGTATACATTTTTCATGCTTCTCGATGAAGAGTTTTAAAATTAATTTTTGAAGTATTTTTTCTTTTATGGGATAGTACGAGTGTAAAAGAAAAATACTTCAAAAATTTATTTTAAAACCCTTTATCGATCGAGAAGCATGGAAAATGCATGCCGAAATGAAAGAGCTCAGAAATCCTGATAAAGAGGGAGTATAATATAAACATTAAATGTGGATACTATTGAAGAGCATGCCTTTACAATAAAAAAAATATATATATCTTATTTTTCGTAATCATACTCATAAGCACACACGTCAGGCTGAGGATTCAGTCCACTAATTAATCAAGTCTGTCTCATAGGCTTTCTTTTCTAATTGGTTCTATGTTGAAATATGCATAGTTATATGTTATTTTGATTTTGCATGTTTATTTTCTTGACGTACAGTTGTGAAGGATAAAGGATTAGATTTGACATGGCATGATTTAGATTAATTAGTTTCTGCTAAATAAGATAAAACATATATATACAAACGAAAAAAGTTTGACATGTACATGTCAAATGGAGCTATATATAATATATAGAAGATAAAAAAATCATTAGTACCCGCTCACATTATATACATATGTAGCATACATTATACATATATAGCTTGAACTCCCAATTAAAAAGAAATGCAGCATAATAATAGCACAATATCACCCATTATAATTACTCAAAAATAAATGCTTCTACATGCAGGAGTTTCAAGTTTAGAAACCTTGGAATGGAAGACTCCAAATTAAAAAAACAAAATAAAATAATATGAGAGATAAGATTGTTATGATTGTGTAGTGCATATATAATATATGTAGGTTTGAGAGGATTGTTACAAATGAAAAGCTTTGACAATTAATTATTATCGGGATTAATTTATTGACTTAGGTGGTGCTTGGTATGATAGAATGAAATGAGGTGGAATTGAATGGAGGTAGAATTGTTTCCATTCCATCATACCAAGCAAGCCCTAGTGATATATTTTTTGAAAAGACTACAAAAAATTAAGAAACCCACTTTTAATGATTATATTAACAAAAGCCCCTGAAAAGGCTTGGAGCCAATAACTATGAGTCTAGTCGGTATATTTATACAAGCCTTTTGTCCCCTACTCAATAGCGAAACTAAAATTAAAAATTAAAAAATAAAAAATATAAAAATGGATAATTAATTAAGAATAAATATAGAAGTCAGAAAGTTTAGACTGATAAAAATGGATATATTAATCAATGGTTTAAGTTTTAAGAAAGTACTAATGTGTAAAATATGACTTGTGCATCATGAGAGAGATTGCATGAGCTCTAAATCTCACAACCTAGAAAATAGATATTAGTTGTAAATCACAAATCAGAAAATAGTTGGGAAAGTATAATAGTAATGCAATTTGGGTGGGAAAATATATAGAAAGAAATATAGAGAGGAGGAGACAAGAAAGTGGGTATGATTTGTATATATATACTTGATGGAATCACCGCACGCTCTCTCTCTCTCTCTCTCTCTCCGGCTGCCCTCTGCCGTCTGCCGCCTGTCTCCGCTTCTCAACTCCCCATTATATGTATAGCAGTAGCACGCCTGCCTTTAATTATCCACTCTATATAGTATATATACTCTCTACCAACTAAATCATTATCATTGTAATGTTTTTGCATATTACTTATATATTAGCTAATATATCTTTTAATTTCAATATTTCTCGTGGTTCATAATTTTCTGTTTAATTGTTATGGCATTCACCTACTTAATTAATTCAACTGAAATTATCGAACAGAAATATTTGTCATTTGGAGTTGGGACATATGCGAGGGAACATAATAATTGAAGCATTAATTATAATTTGAGTAAGGTTATATATAACCTCTTTTTTCTTGAATGGCTGGGGTTCGTCGATCGAAGAAAGATAGGAACAAAAATATATATATATAGCCAATATCATGAGCTATGATACATCAAGATTAATAGTTCATACGAGCAAAACCGGCGTAAATAGATTTTTTTTTTTAGTTTATATAATCTTTCTTTCATTTTTAATGATTACAATTTTTCGAATGTGGTACGTATACGATCGACCTATAGGTACTTTAACATGACTCTTAATTAAGGGCAACCTTTAAAATAGTAATTTTGATATAACAAATCAAAATACTAGCCACTTATATAAAAAATACAAAAACTAGCCACTCTTACCAAATACACGGATATATGATACGCGAGTCATGTATTTATAAAAATTAATCTTGAATACATGAATACACAAACACATGAATACACGACTCATGTATTCGTGAAAATCAACATGACTCATGTATTCTTGATTAACCTTGAATACACGAATATACGACTCATGTATTAGTGATAATTAACATTGAATACACGAATACTCGAATATATGAATACACGACTCATGTATTCATGAATATTAACCTTGAATACATGAGTGACTAATATTTGTATTTTTTATATGAGTGGCTAGTATTTGGGTTTTTATATGAGTGACTAGTATTTTGGTTTACTATATCAAAGTGACTACTTTTAGGGATTAACTCCTTAATTAATAACTTCCTATATATAGAAATGCTCCCCTATCTACGGTGGACACACTACCGTTGATGTGGCAATATCGAGCAGTTAAATTTTTTCTGTTTAGGGTTCAATATTTTTAGTAAGGTTTAGTTTTTTTTTTGTTGGTAGGTTTAGTATTTATGGTATATATTTAAATTAATTTCTTTATTTATAGCATTATTACATAATCCGTGTGCACATTAATTATGCCTACCGTGAATAGGGAGCATTTCTAATACAAGATATTTCTTTTTTTTGAATTAGAATACAAAATATTTCTAAAACCAGATAATAGGGGAAAAAAGGAAACCATATATACAGAATCGAGTGCATTTAAGTTGGTCCAAATAAAAACGGACAAGGTTTCAAAATTAAAACTACACATCATTTGCAAAATCCATGAGAAATTATAGGTCATCAACTTGGATTTATATGTCCCGCATGTAAATTGAGGTCCCACATGTGTCACGCGCTCCATTATTTTTTTATTTTTATTTTTATTTATATTTTCCCAACATAAGACCTTCTCTAATTTAAAAATTGCAGTCGTTCAAACCATACGTCCTTGTAAAAACATTATACGTATTATTTATTCCTCGCTTCACTTTTCCATTTAATTAACTAAATAAAATACTATAAGTCAAAATATGTTGACTGGTAAAATATCTAAAATAATTCAAGCTCATATGATATTCTAATTTACCTACCGTATACATAATATATAAATTTAATTTAATTTATAGACGGGTCAGAGTTTTTATAAAGAAAAGAGTGTGTGCAGCATGAGAACGAATAGCACGTCTACTAACTAACTTGGTTAATTTCGGAATAGGACATAATTAGATGCAATTAATATTTTTAATTTTAAAGTTGACATTCGATCTTCCACAACACACCCCTATAAAATGGTGCTGCATTTGTTTGTAATAAATTCATTCAATTCACCTTACTTTATTTAAGGCTGTCTTCGCATATCTCCTCCTACATTTTAATTATATATATGAACAATAAACAGTTAATCTAGAGAGAAATTAAAGAAAAAAAATGAGTGAAGCCATGGAGTTGTTTCCTTACAACAATGGGAATGGCTTCTCATCAAAAGTTCAGTACGAGAATAATCACTTGATGCTAGACCATCAAAATCAGCAGGAAGAAGAACAGGATTTCTGGTTTGAAGAAGTGATTGATGATGATCTAAAGTGGTCTTTTGCTTTGAACAGGTACTTAATTAATTAATTTCAGTTTATAAGTTTCTTGTTTCTTAGGTTTTGAGTTGATTTCTATTTTAAATTCTTGAGAGACCCTCTTTTGATCTAATCAATATATATTAGTATTTATTTGTTGATTTTTTTTATTTTTATTTTTTCATACAGAGTGCTGCACAAAGGAACTAGTGTGTATCAAGACATCGCTCTTTTGGACACCAAACGATTTGGGAAGGTAGGCAATATTAATATTATTATTACTTCAAGAAATTCAAATACTTATTTAGTGTTTAGTTGTTGATGTGGGATTTGGTAAGAAAGATACGTACTGTTTTTTATAAAAATTAGTACATATTATATTACTTTTTATATGTTAAAGGTTGCATGGTGAAATGAAAAAAATTATAGCATAGGTGTGGTTTTGTTTGGATGCAGGTTTTGGTGATTGATGGGAAGATGCAAAGTGCAGAAATTGATGAATATATTTATCATGAATGCTTAATTCATCCGGCCCTTCTATGTCACCCCAAGTAAGTTAATTATTACTATATAAACCATTTAATTAATAGTTTAATACTACTACTTTCTTTTTATACATATATAGAAAATGATCATTTTACGTCCTTCGACATGCAATAATACAAAATTCATGAAATGCTATGAGTAAGTGTGTGTGTGTGAGAGAGAGAGAGAGAGAGAGAGGTGATTGATGCATGATGGGTTTCCCATTAATTATTGATATATTACTAATAAAGTCTGTTATATATATATATATATATATATATATATATATATATATATATATATGGCAGGCCTAAGAGTGTGTTTATAATGGGAGGTGGCGAAGGATCTACTGCAAGAGAAGCACTGAGGCATAAATCTATTGACAAAGTTGTTATGTGTGATATTGATAAGGTATACTCATTTATGTGTGTCCTTTGCATCTTTATTTGATTATATCTTAATTAATTAATTAATACAAATCAATCCCAATTAAAAATTTGCAGGAAGTAGTTGATTTCTGCAGGAAGCACCTCACAGCAAATCATGAAGCTTTTCGAAACAAGAAGCTCAATTTAGTCATTAATGATGCAAAGTAAGGATACTAATTTGTCTTATACTAGTTTTTCACAAAAATATATACATGTCCTTTATTAATCAATTAATTGGGTTCAAGAAAACAATTAATTACTAGGAGTATTATATAAAAATTATATTGTCTGTTTATTAATTATATATTCCTGAAATATCAGAGCTGAGTTGGAGAAAAGGGAAGAAAAATTCGATATAATAGTAGGAGATTTAGCAGATCCTGTTGAAGGAGGGCCTTGCTATCAACTATACACTAAGTCTTTCTATCAAAATATTCTCAAGCCTAAGCTCAACGATAACGGCATCTTCGTCACACAGGTCTATATATATATATATATATATGCCTCTTTTTTTTTTTTTTCAAACGAGATCCTCAATTTATATCGCATTTCCTTACCTTAATTACTGTACCATATATATATACAATTAATTATGAAAATTCAAATATATGGTGTACGTACGTACGTGCATGTTCTGTAGTGATAACTGATTATTGTACAAATTAATTAAAACCCAATTTGGTTTGATAAAATGAAGGCTGGACCGGGAGGTTTGTTCACTCATAAAGAAGTATTCTCATCAATCTACAACACAATAAAACAAGTCTTCAAGTGTAAGTGCGACACACTTTGCTTAATCAATTATTGCTCCTATGTTTTCTTTTTCTTTATTAATTAAAATCAATTTTAATTTTCCTCAACTTTATATACGGAGTATAATTTTATACAGATGTCCGCGCTTATACTGCTCACGTGCCATCATTTGCTGACACGTGGGGATGGGTCATTGTAAGTAAAATTAAAAAAAAAAAAAACTCGATTCAAATTATTTAATTATTCGATGAATGAATTAATTTCTCTAGCTTGATCGATCTAACATTTAGATATGATCGTATTTAGGCCTCGGATCAACCACTGTGCATTGAAGCAGGAAAAATGGACATGAAAATAGCAGAGAGAATTGAAGGGGAACTCTTGTACTTGAATGGCGCCACATTTGTTTCTTCAACCATTTTAAACAAGACTGTGGCTAAAACGTACGTGAGACTTTATTCATTAAACTAAATAATTAATTTTCTTATATATCTCTTCCTAAGATTATGATGTATTATTTTAATGAATCAGGTTGAAGAATGAGACTCATGTTTATAGTGAGGAAAATGCGAGGTTTATCCATGGCCAAGGACTTGCCTGCACTCGGAATTAATTAATTATTGATGGTTGATTATTACAAGAGTCGAACAAGTGATCCAATGACTTATATTTTTATTAATTATTTAAAATTAGATGAACAGGTCTCAAATTCATACCTATTATGTGAAGTCTTGGTTTGTTGCTATAATTTTATTAAGGATACCTCTATTGTTGTGAGAATTTTCAGTTTGTTTAGTTTCTTAATTTATCTTAATTTCAATTTTATTTATATCCCATATTTGCCAATGTTCTGGTTGAGTTGTTTATCATCGTTGGTGATCAGTAAAACTAATACTACTATAAATGAATCTGAAAAAATTCAATAGCGGTTTCGCAGTTCGGATCTTCTATTGCATTTGTATGTGACATCTTCTATTACATTTGTGGATAATTGATATGTGACATAATCAATGATTTAGGATTTAAGATTTACATAAGAAAAATATATACCCGAATATTTGAAATTTCTAAATCCCTAAGATTTGCCACATGTCATTAATTTATTTATGCAATAAAAGATGTCAAATACAAATGTAATGGAGGATTTGATTCGCTTTTTTCGTGCTTCTAATTTGTGCCTAACTAAGAAGGAATAATAATAATAATAGTAATAGTAATAAAATAATAAGGGAAGGAACAATTGAATGACGTAGGAAGCCCTAATTAATTAAAGAAGGATCGGACCGCCAAGAACACGACCCTTTCCACTAAACGCCTTGAACTCCTCTTTTGCCTCTTCTTTCCCGCAATCTTTCTTACTCTTCTTTTCCTCCTCCACCACCGCGGCGGCTCTAGCCGGAACTCTCGCCGCCACCGACCATCCGTCGCTCTCCACCTCCGCATCTAAGGAACTCCCGCCGAGAACACGACCCCTTCCGCTAAACGCTTTGAACTCATCCTTCTCGCCACCCTTCTTTGCCTCCTCTCCCACCATGGCGGCACCCCCGCCGGTCTTCGCCGCCGCATCCGACGAAGGTCCGCCAGTAACACGACCACCCCTTCCCCCACTCGCCTTGAGCTCGGCCACTTTCCCCTCATCCTTCCCGTCATGATCTTTCTCTATCTTCTTTCCCTCCACCAGCGCCGCTTTATACGAAGCTCCCGCCACGACCGCCCTTCCGCCGCTCGCCACCGCCCTACCCAAGAAACGTCCGCCGAGAACACGGCCCTTTCCGCTAAACGCCTCGAACTCCTCTTTCCCGCCATCCTTCTTCGCCTCCTCCACCGCCGCAAACGGCCTCACCTCCTTCTTCCCTTCTTTCACACCGCCATCACTCTCCCCACCACCACCACCACCACCACCACCACCTCTCGCCACCTCCCTCCGCGGCGGCTCCACATAATCCAACGCCGGCGCAAACTCCAGCGCACAATCAGTCTCGATCAACGACACCGCCTCGCCGCCGGGACGCACCTCCAACACATCAAGATAATAATCCCTCCCATTATACCTAACCATGAACGTATCACCTTTGCTCAAGCACGCGTACCCACGCAGCGCCTGCTCCAGCACCGCTTTCGGGTCCGACACCTCCACGAACGCCGTCTCGTGCGGCCGCAGCTTCATGTACGACCCCCTCGAGAGCGAGGCGTCGCGCAGAACGACGTCGTCGCCGACTTCGAGGCCGAGATTCTTCATCATCCAGCTAGGCAGGTTGACGAAGCCCTCCTCGGCGGTGAATTCGAGGACGCCGCAGTAGGAGACCTTGTCGGAGTTGAAGCCCTCAATCTTGAAGAAGAGAGGGAATTTGACGGGGAGGGTTTCGGTGAGGTGGAGAGACGAAAGCGGCATCATGATTCTGTTGCCGCCTTCGTCCCTCGGAAGGCCGCACCGGAATATGTGCTCGAAAAGAGGCGCCGGTTCGTACCGGTAGTCGCAATCCCAACCCGACATGATTCACAAGATTTTGAGGAAATTTTTGAGCTATGTGTTTTGATCAAGATTTTGATTTGTGGTTTGTTGTGTTGCGTTGATGGTGTATTTATAACTAGTGTATATGTTCCTAAACCTAGGAGAAGGAGAAGTTTATATGTAAAGTTTGATTTTGTGTAGGAATTCTTTAACTTTAATGGGATTCCGAATCCGAATCTGATTAGTTTATAAGAATAAGGAAATAAAATAATTAACATGTAGATCGATAAATTTGGAAACAATTTGTTATACTATAGTTAATGGTCATCTTTTTCCTAAAATATAATTATTATCGATCGCACGTAAGGTATAATTAGTTGAACTCAAAAAAGCAATAAAAGGGCCGATGGGATAATCTGTCCTGAATTCGGAGTCTTAATCGAATTAAAAAAAATAATACTAGAATATAGTAAATCATAATAGACATTTATAAATAAAAATTGAAAATTAAAAAACTTATATACTCTAATTTTGAATTTATCAACCGTAATATAACTAACTAAAGTGAAATTAAATGCAAAAAAATAATTATATACCCTATGATGGGAACCCTAGAAAATAATCATAAAATTAAATTACTAAATCATTATAAATTAAAATTATTAAAAAAAATACATAAAATCACTAAAAATTACGATTTAGGACATTATTGGAATATTGAATTTGGGACAATAAATCCCAAGTGATAAAAGGGAAACCGAGTTATTTCATTTATTTATCTTCAAGGGAACCGAGTTTAATTTATTTATCTTTCGGGCTTTAGTGGTGAATTTGAACTCTAAAATAGCATAATAAATTAGACACACACATGTAACCTGAAGTTGAGGATGAGTTTTTTAATCAGTCGAATAGATCATTGTAATAACCATGAAATAAGAAATCCCAATTCAGACCCTCAAGTTTTGGGTTCCTTCAGCCATAACCCAGAACTTTTCTAGTACTATCCCAAGGGCTAAGAGCTTCATATATTATATGCATTTCGTAACTTGACCGTTATTCAAACCTACAGAGAGGTTAGAATGGATGTAAGAAGTAATGTGTTCAACTCGACTCGACTCGTCTACAACCTACTATATATATAAATGTCAAAAATTGTTGTCTCTTCCTCTTGTCAAATTCGACATGGATGAACTGCTGTCTCTTTCTTTCTAGATGAACTTGAATCTTTCAGCAATTAGAGCATCATAATCTGTTAAGGACAGAGTCAGTTCTTTCATCTTATTCCCAGCAACATGGAAAGGACATGCAAATCTAGCACCGGAAAAATAGCATTGACAGCAGTTTATGAGACCAGAGTAAGAAAAGAGAGCTTACTTGTAGTGATGAGCATTCATAAGTTTTTCGAGTTCGATGGAAGCTCATTTACTGGTTTCTGTTGATGTTCTTGAGTCGTTGAGATGAACATCTTGAGGAAGAAGATCGTATCGGATATTCAGGTCTTCAAAGATCTTCTTCATTTCAAGGACCAAATCAGTTCTGCGCTTGCTCTTCTCTGGAAAGTTTTGGAAGTTCATGGTGTGATTGAAAAAGAGGGTCATCTTTATCTTGTTCACATTTTCAATCTCCTTAACAACCAGGTTGTGATTTGGATGCCAGTGCTGGGGGTTCTTTTCCAAGTGCCTGAAGTTTCAAAGTACAGCTAAACAGTCACAACAAGTTTATGTCTCAAACTAAATTAAGAGTCAGATCTTTATGCAAGAAATGTCACTTCAGGAAATAGCTCGGCAATTCTTCATTTGTTCTAGAGAAGAATAGATAAAACACAAATCCACTTATGAGAATGCAGTAAATGAACAATCACACGATATGAGTAATTAATGATGACACTGATTATCAAGAATTGGTGTTTTTCCCGTAATTTAACATCAAGAAGCACATAAAATATGTTGTAGAAGTCTAGATCACAGAGCAGAAAGCTTTATCAAGAAACAATTTTGATCATAGATGCATGAAACAAGAAACAAATACAGTTATCCTCCCAACCTTTTTAACACAGAATTCCTAATATTTTCCCTCTTTATACACACAAAGTTCTAAAGTATTTCCATTTATCAATAACTAATTATACCTTGATGACAACTTCAAAGGTAAAGTACAACTTACTTCTTGATTTTCTCTTTCAAAGCGCCTATTTTCTCCATCGGTGTCTTGAAATCAATGCAGAACTCGAAGTTGTCACCCATATCTGGGCTTCTGTAGAAATTGCTGATGGGTTTCATAGACAAAACAGAATTTGGGTAGTACACTTTCTCATTGTCAGCCTTCAGAAACACAGTCGTAAAGATATTCATCTCTTCCACAATCATCTGCAGTTTTTCCCAAGAAGGAACAAGAAAAGAAAGAAGCAAAGTCAATGAAAAGAACTCTAACTAATGAAGCACGACCAATTCTTGAAAAATAAGTCACCTGAACACCATCAATAACACAGCGATCGCCGACATCAAAGGGATGCATTACAAATACGAAGATAATAGCTTCAAATATAGTCTTGCAAGTGTTTCCAAACATAAAAACAGCCACAACAAGCTGAGATGAGAGAACAACGAGCACTTTGGTGGTGGCTATTCCAGTCAAGAGAAGCCAAATAACCATAATAATAATCATCAAAATTGCTGTAATAAGCTTGTTCAGTTGCTTGACAGCAGTTTTTGTGTCATTAAGGGCATGGGCAAGCGCTCTCCGATCTTTGTAAACCTTCACCTGCATAAAAATAAGAAGTGGGATATGCAGAGATGCTAATTCAAAATTTCGACATTTGACAAGCATGGAGTGTTATACTATTATTCTGGAATCAAAACTATGTTATCACAAGATGAATATATAGTCTTTCATTTCTTCTCTGTGTCTAGTCATATCCAGATATTCAGTAAAACTACATCAGTTCAGATAGACATCTACATAAGTAAAAAGCTAGGGGGGCCTGGCCCCAAGACCAACTAATAAAAAACACTATTTAGAGAATACATGCATAAGTAATCGATACACATACAGAGTGTCTGACAGGATTTTATATTGAAATAAAAAAACAAATCCTATGGTACCATCAATGCGCTAAATACACTTCCCTATTCTCGTCACTGTCCTGTAATCACAGCTAAGTTTTTTCACATTTTTGGTTTGTAATTAAACTTTACCTATCAAATCGCTTTTGTTTTAGTAGGTTACTGAATATACTAATGCAACATTTCTCAAATTTATTGTAGACTACATTAAGTAATAAGATAAAAATATGAATTTATAACTAAACTGATGCGGTGCTGCCAAGCTTGCACACTCAGAGATACTTGAAAGATAGACAAATTATGGAAGTTCGAAATATCTGATGATGAATATTTTTCTATCATTAGATGAAAATATAGTAAACTTTTTAATTTGATTACAAGATAGTTACTATTTGATAAACTCACATTCTTAATGTTAGTCCATCCTTAGCTCTAATCTTGACTCCAGGCCTGAACATAGTATTCCACTAGTCCACTTAAAAAAATTCAGCATTTAATCCAATTTAATCAAGTAAGAATGAGAAAATGGGACATACCACCCATTCAGTCAAAACTTTTCTGTCAATCTTCCCAGTCTCTCCCACATCAATCATTGGAAATATAATATCAACCTCTTCCTTAATCATGAATCGCCTCAGATCATATTCATCAATATACCTGCTCAAGGAATATTGTTATATAAAAGTGAAGATAGATAAATATTGATGGCATGAGCACAACCCTTCAAGACAAGTTTTTCTCACGTGCATCCAGGCTGGGCAACATTTCGGAATATATGATATGCAGCAGCAATTGCCTCCTCCTCGTTTGTTATTTCCTTGTCTGTTTGTTCATTACCCCCATTGTAGACACTTTCATCAAGAGCATTAGAAATCGTGGTGAGCCCTGAATTAGATATAACATCAACTAACATCTTCATGGTCCAGGCAGAGACCTTTTCTTGCTTCATTTGATGCAGCTTATTGATATCAATCACCTCTTTCTCCTTCTTTTCCTTCCCTTCCCTATCTTTCTTCGTGACACGGAAACTAAATTGACTTGCACTACTGTTAGTTCGTCCCAGCATTTGTTGCAACTCCATGATTGGCTGGCCAGAAAGCGAAAATAATATATACTGATGAAAGATTGATTCCTGGATCCTATCAAAGAATGTGTTCACATGGAACGAAGATGCCAAGATCTTTAGCAACAAATTCTTTAATAGCCACAAGCATGCACCAATAAGCAATGAAGCAATAGTCCAAGTTATCAGATCCAAAATTTTGACGGCCAAACGTGAGGGCTCGTCCACTCCATCACGGAACAGCAAAGCCCAAGTGATGAGCACCAAAGCTAACCAAATGCAAACTTGAACAATCTTCTTCAGGCCAAAAACAAAATATAATACCTTCTTCTTCAGCAAATAGTTCAGCTCAATACACAAAACTATAAAATTCATCAGCCATTCAGTAACCAACAAGCCACTAAAGGTTACCAAAACAAGGGCAAACCACTTCCAAAGACGTAATCCCCAGAGTTTCAGATGATGCAACTTATGCACAGTCATACTTGTAACCAAACAGCCGAGAATAGAAAGAAATATCAACCACTCAACCAAAACCTTGGCTTTTACTTTTCTATACTTTAGCTTCTTCCTGCTGCTAACCTTTTTATATATTTCCTCATCCTCATCCATTGCCCTAAAAGAATTCATAAGCGGGGTTTTTGGAGTTACCGGCACAGTCCTATCCTTAATGCTAGCACTACCAATATCCGGCTTCCTATTAGGCGAAGTACCACGACTAGACACCACATTCACTTCAGGCCCGTTTTCATCAAACATCTTACCATCCATACACACAGATTGCTCACCAAATCGAGCTTTAGGCTTCGAATAAACTGACCTGGATAACGATTTTCGCCTGGTGATACCTTCATTTGTGGGGATCTTGGGAGGCTTACTAGCACTCAGAGCAATCCTCGCAGCTTCAGGTGAAGCGTGGCTCATCGGTGGTGACTTTTGAGCACCAAGTGCCGAATCATTCCATTCTTTAAGAGGCGATTCTGCTGAGAAAGTAGATTTTGAATCCTTTTCATCTTCGGAAATGCTGATTATCGTCTCGCTCGCTCTGTTCTGATTCCCGACCATGCTAATTTCTCCAGTACTCTTTCGAGCTTTATCATTTCCGTCCATGGCTTAAAACCTGCCAAAATCAACCATACACATCTTCACTCTCGCCTCACAACACCACATAAAAACTGAAATAAATGCAGGCGATGACGAACAACAGAGAAGAACACACCAACAGAGCCAAGATGCATTATTTTCCTATTTTCTCTACTACTAAACTCTGGATATTTTAACTGACGAGAAAACCCTACACATAAGCTGCTAAAACACACTTCGTCGAGAAAACAAATCTCATTACTAGTATTTTACTTGTGGTTAACATAAAGAGTAGCAGAGCAGTACGAAGCGTTTACCGGAGAAATCTTTTTACGGCGGCAGAATCCTGCGAAGAAGATAGGCCACTACCTCCACCGCTGCTTCAATTTGAATGTGTTAATTATTGCTCTGAAAATTTTAAACCACACAAATTTCCACCATCTCACATGTATGTCAGCGAGAGTATGTGAATGAGAGAGAGAGTGTTCAGCAATAGAAGCAGACAAAGAGCAAGTCCGACTGGTGTGAGTGTGTGTGTGTGTGTGAAAGAGAAAGAGAAAGAGAAGAGAAAGATAGCGCAGGTGGTGAGAGAGAGAGAGAGAGAGAGAGGGAAGCAGAAAGAGAGAGAGCAGAGAAGCAGAAATATTTGAATATCGAATTCTGTGCAATGAAAAAAGGCACGAAGACTCAGGACTGCTAAATTTCTCACTTTCAACTTTATTTCATACTGTACTACTGTCTCCATCGCGTTATAATATTATTATATTTTCATTTTGATCCGTCCCATTATATTAGTCACATTTTTAAATAAGAAAATACTACCTCCATCCCATTATACTTAGACACATCACTCTATTAACTTTTTCGGCACGCGTTTCCAAACCTAGTACGAGTTTTAAAATATAATTTTGAAGTATTCTTTTTTTTATAAAAATACTTCAAAATTATATTTTAAAACCCATATTAAGTTTTGGTGAAAAAGCGTGCCGAAAAAGTTAATAAAGTGAAGTGACCAAGTATAATGAGATTGAAATAGTATTTAACTTAGATTTTAGGGCCCAAGTAGTACTTTTTGTACTTTTCCTCCTAAATTTGTACTTTTTCAAACTAATTTCCTCTTAAATTTATACTTTTTCACTTTTTTGACAATTTCTTGGTACATGTGATATTTAAACTATGATTAATGGTTTGGATGGAGGTAGTACTTAGTATTTTTTTTTACATTTATTTTAGATACTTATTTAATCTTATTATAAAAATATTAATATCTCGAATGTTTTTTTTTTTTTAAGGAAAAAGATTAATATCTCGAATGTTGACAAGTGTTTAATTCGTTTTACTAATCATAATCCCACCGGCCTCCGTCCGTGCTAAATGACCGTTTTTTTTTTGGCATGTCCCACACTAGATAATTCTTTTTTTTATAGAAATAATTAGGGTTTAAATAGTACAATATAAATCTCCTATTACATTTAACATTTCTTAATTAAATTTCATAATCCTCTCATCTCTCAGCATGTATCCCAATATAATTTAAATTTTAAAAGTTTAAATTATCATAACTTGCTCGTTTGTTCTCCGATTTTTATGATTTTTATACCATATTAAAGGTTTTGATACGATTTTTTATTTAAGATCACACATAAATATGTTTTTTTTACATCTATGATGCTCTAGTTTTAAAATATGTCTAAATATATAAACCACATTATATCCCTAAATATAATAAACTTTACACACTAAACACTCATGTTCTTAATTTCCGTGCTGAAACCAAATGGGCCAATTTAGCGCGGGACGAAAGGAGTACATTTTATGTATAATTGCAAGTGGTTTTAAAAAAAATGTATAATACGGAGTAACGAGTAGTGCTTTTTTAGGAGAATTATCTTACATTCTTACACGATATTTTTTGTAGATACTAGCTGGATAATGATGTAAATATTTAATTTTATCCATTTTATATTCAAATGCAACGTGTGTTGCTCCAGTATTTTCATATATTAAATGAAGAATAATTTTATTTTTTAGATTATTTTTCGTAGAAGTTTGATTTTAAATTTAAGTAATACTATGAAAGACGATCCAAAACGATACGTTTCTATTCGGCAAAGCTCAATAGAGAAACAATAAATTATTTGGCTAACCTAGGGCCCATACTAAGTTTATTCATAAATTAAGAAATCTGTTTAGCATTCAAGAAATAAAAAAATACACTATGAAACTCAGATTCGATCTAAGAATTGATTAAAAAATCACATAGACAAACCTATAAAATAATCACAAAATGTGCCTCTTAATCTCTTATGATTTATTTTTCTTTTATTGATGACAAAAATATTCACAATTTTTGGATTTTGATTTGGCGAAGACTCCTAAATAGTAAGGAGAGATCTGCTTTAATCAATAGTAATAAATGAGTATTAATATGAAGAAAAAAAGAAATCAATATATAGACTATGCAAGACAAAATAAAAGAAGTTAATCATAATTCGTCAATAAAGAACATTAAATTAAATTGAATTGCCTTAACTTTTACTCGCTACGGTAACTCGGTATAGCTTTGGTGACAACTTGTTATATACTGTAATTGATAAAATAAATTAGTATTTTAAATGCTTCAATCAATAGCTTAATTAATTGTTCCAACTACGATCTATGAATGAAATGTCGTTGAATGAAATGTGGAATCGTATCATGGTACGTGCGACCATTTACTACATTCCATTTTAGTACTTCGTATTATTAAAGCTGATTTGACGCCTATATAATTTAGTGCCCTTCTTTTATTTATCATTTTCTACTCCTTGTTGCATGCTCTTTGCCCTGCCATACAATTTTTTATTTTACTACTACCTCTAACCCACAAAAGTAGTCCAATTTACTTTATGCACGAATTTTTACCGAAACTTAATACGGATTTTAAAATATAACTAGTTTAGTGTCCGTCGAAATTCGACGGGGCTCACTTCTCGTGAACAATAATAATAAAATTATTTATTTTGAGAGTATAGTTTGTTAGGATCAATTCGAAAAAAATAAAATAAAATTGAATCAGAAAAAATGAAGGAAAAAAAGAAGATCAATGAGGTGTGTCATTTCTCGATTAGTTTTACTCGTTTTGAATGTCGAGTAGTCCGTTGATCATTGTAATAGAAAAGTAGATTAGATGAGGTCCTGTTTTTCGTATAGTTATACTCATTGTGACTGTTAAACCGTCAATTATACATTGTGATATATAAATAAATTAACGATTGGTAACATTTTTCATATTAAATATTCTGTTGGTCGAAAAAAAATAGGCCATTGAGATTAAAAAAAAATCGCGTGGTTATATTCATTTAAAGTAAAAGCGTCCGTTCTTCGATATAATTAAAGTATGAAATGTCAAGCAACCCGTCATTTAAATATTGATTAAGGATAACTCCATCATATTTGAGTTTTTCTACCGATGAAATCAATTTTTCAAAAATCGATTTAGCACAATCATACATATAATGTTAGAATATTTATGTAAGGGGGAACTTGAATCAAGTTGATAATAAAATAAGTGTTTTGATTTGATTCCAAAAACCCGAATTTTACTTAGAATATTTCCCTTATTATCTTTGATGAATTCAGTTCTAAAGTTACAATGTATATTTTAATGTATTAGAAGAACTCATCTGTTAAGGAGTTCTAGGTATTAAAATGTAAGTTTAGAGTATCTAAGTGAGAACGCTTAAAAAGAAGCTAAAGCGCCTAGCTAAAGGAAGAACAGCGGAACGATTCAAAGACGGAACATTCAGACAAGCCAGAGCGTGCTTCCAAGGACGGAGCACTTGTAAGGAAGCATGCCGAAGCAGAAGCGAGAGCAGCGAAGTACAAAGGCAAGAAGCGAAGCGTCCTTAGCTAACTAAAAGGAAAGCCGAAGCGCGTACTGAAAAGAAAGCCGGAGCGCACTTCCAGTACAAAGCGCTTCCAGACGAGAGCGAGTCCTGAGAACAAAGCGTCTGCAACAAAGCCGCATGAAAGCAGAGCGACTGAACAGCTCGAAGAGCGTGCCTAGTTTAAGTGTGAAGGAGCTCGCTTTCATTTAGCAAAGCGTCTCCACCCTTAGTCGCCTTAGCTGTAAAGTCAAAGCAGATCAAAGCGCCTCTCTGGGCCAGAGCGCACTTTGTGGTCAAAGCAAGAGCGTCTGACAAAGCAGTTGAGATGCGATAGCTGCCGGACCACGTGTCCGCTCCTCATTGCTCAAAAGAACGGTGTGTCGTCCAGTCACTGAATACACAGGTCTAGGGATGAAAAAGTCAACAACTACTTCCCTAGAAACTATGCGCTAAATAGTAAAAGATCTGACTCGGATTGGACATGGTGAGCAGTGAACGCAATCTATCTTTCCAACGGATAGATTTGCGTTCCCTCACTATAAATAGAAGGTTCAAGCTACATAGATAAAAGGGGGATTGATATGGTAGAGAGAGCAAGCAAATAAAATAGAAATCATCCTACATCTCTCCCACAAGACCATCGGATCTCAACCTTCTAGTTTATCAATTAGGCTTCAACTTCATATATCCATAAGCCTTAGAGAGAAATCCTAGTCTTCTACATTATGCTTCATCGTAAAAGGATTTCTCATTAGTTGGAAACTATACGAACCCAAACCCAAACTCAACCGTAAAGTTTGAGAGTTTAGTTTGTAAAGGTTGTAAGGCTTATGAGTGCCTATCGTATAAACTTATCGGCTCGTGAGTGCCGATCGTATAAACTCACATAGGCTTTTGGGTGCCCGTTGAAAACCCCAAGCTTTGAGTGAAGTTCCATCACCGAGTGAAGGTGATGGGAGTGGATGTAGGAGCGGTTGCTCCGAACCACTATAAATCTTGTCTAAAGTGCCTTATCGGGACCAACAAGTGGTATCAAAGCTGGTGGTTCCAATCGACCCTTGTTCGTAATATCAGTAGCACGAAAGTGTTGTCATGGGTCTTCCGGAGCCGATCCAGCAAAAAGACAGATTTTTCAACTTCACTTAAAGATGCTGCTCTTTATGTCACTCATCTCGGCATAAAAGTAGTATCACTTCCTCGCAGCTCTCATAGGGAGAAAATTCCGGAGAGAAGTTACCCAGCTCTCTTGTAAGAGAACGATGAAGACTCCGAAGCGTTCAAGTCCCACAATTTGAACCTCTCTGTAGCTGTTAGTCCACAAGGAAAGGACTTCTCCTACGAGGAAGGCAAAACCACCGTCATCCGCGCTCTCATCGGGAAGTGGCAAGATATCAGGGTAACATCCCTGACCACTCTGGACATCAAAGCACTGGCACATGGGAAGCCTCCTCGCAAACTCAAAATTCTTGAGTCTTGTAAGGAAGCGTCTCTTGGGTCAGTATGTCCATCCCGCTCTCGGAAAGATCGAGAGAAGAATATTATGCGCGAAGGAAGTTCAGTCAGAGCTTCGGCTGCAAGAGCTTCAACGAAGCGTCCCTCTCTAAGCGTGAAAGGTTTCTCTCACGCTTTCACAAACTATGACGATGGAGATCAGGTGAGTTTGTGAAACAGAGTTGGGATTGCGCTCTTCAAAATGCATTCCAGGATTCCTTAGGAAATCTGGAAAGCAGTATATACAGTCGATGAAGAATGCCTCACTTATCAATTTTAGGAGAAAGGATAAGTTCGAGGGAGAAATTCTTCATAAAGCGTCTGGCAAAGATGAACTTCAAACTCTCTACTCCTCCCACGCTCTGAAGGCGCTTTGCCACAACCCTCACTACAGCAGTGATCTGCCTTCCGTTGAGCTTCTATGAGGTCTGCCAAAGCACTATCGGAATGGTCGCCTTCCACCTTGATGGTTGTAACCAATCCAAAAATTAGGGTTGAAGACATCATTATTTCGTGATAGAAGATCTTGAAGAACAAGGATGCTCAAGTGGAAATACAAAGCCTTGACATCCGAAGCAGCCATTCCACCACTTAGGTCTTAGGGAGTCTTAAGGAGTCTTAGCTTTAAAAATTGTAATAGTTGTTGCAGTTTTTAAAGCTTTGTATTTTACACCTGAATCTTTATTCGGGTTTCTGGCATCATCAAAAAGGGGGAAATTGTTAGGATATTTATGTAAGGGGGAACTTGAATCAAGTTGATAATAAAAGAAGTGTTTTGATTCGATTCAAAAAACCCGAATTTTACTTAGAATATTTCCCTTATTATCTTTGATGAATCCAGTTCTAAAGTTACAATGTATATTTTAATGTATTAGAAGAACTAATCTGTTAAGGAGTTCTAGGTATTAAAATGTAACTTTAGAGTATCTAAGTGGGAGCGCTTAAAAAGAAGCTAAAGCGCCTGGCTAAAGGAAGAACAGCGGAACGATTCAAAGACAGAACATTCAGACAAGCCCGAGCGTGCTTCCAAGGACGGAGCACTTGTAAGGAAGCATGCCGAAGCAGAAGCGAGAGCAGCGAAGTACAAAGGCAAGAAGCGAAGCATCCTTAGCTAACTAAAAGGAAAGCCGAAGCGCGTACTAAAAAGAAAGCCGGAGCGCACTTCCAGTACAAAGCGCTTCCAGACCAGAGCGAGTCCTGAGAACAAAGCGTCTGCAACAAAGCCGCATGAAAGCAGAGCGACTGAACAGCTCGAAGAACGTGCCTAGTTTAAGTGTGAAGGAGCTCGCTTTCATTTAGCAAAGCGTCTCCACCCTTAGCCGCCTCAGCTGTAAAGTCAAAGCAGATCAAAGCGCCTCTTTGGGCCAGAGCACACTTTGTGGTCAAAGCGAGAGCGTCTGACAAAACAGTTGAGATGCGATAGCTGCCGGACCACGTGTCCGCTCCTCATTGCTCAAAAGAACGGTGTGCCGTCCAGTCACCGAATACACAGGTCTAGGGATGAAAAAGTCAACAACTATTTCCCTAGAAACTATGCGCTAAATAGTAAAAGATCTGACTCGGATTGGACATGGTGAGCAGTGCACGCAATCTATCTTTCCAACGGATAGATTTGCGTTCCCTCACTATAAATAGAAGGTTCAAGCTACATATATAAAAGGGGGATTGATATGGTAGAGAGAGCAAGCAAATAAAATAGAAACCATCATACATCTCTCCCACAAGATCATCGGATCTCAACCTTCTAGTTTATCAATTAGGCTTCAACTTCATATATCCATAAGCCTTAGAGAGAAATCTTAGTCTTCTACATTATGCTTCATTGTAAAAGGATTTCTCATTAGTTGGAAACTATACGAACCCAAACCCAAACTCAACCGTAAAGTTTGAGAGTTTAGTTTGTAAAGGTTGTAAGGCTCGTGAGTGTCTATCGTATAAACTTATCGGCTCGTGAGTGCCGATCGTATAAACTCACATAGGCTCTTGGGTGCCCGTTGAAAACCCCAAGCTTTGAGTGAAGTTCCATCACCGAGTGAAGGTGATGGGAGTGGATGTAGGAGCGGTTGCTCCGAACCACTATAAATCTTGTCTAAAGTGCCTTATCGGGACCAACATATAAGCTTCTTCATCTGCCCGTCCCTACTCTACTAACAAACTATAAGTTGTAATGGTATAATTTTCTCGTTAATGTGAAGTCTTTTAAATGTTTATCTGGGATATAACTGAATGATTCTATTATATTTGAGTTTAGTGATGAAGTCGTCTCTCTGAAAAATCGATACGAGATCAATAAATTAAATGAAAATCAATCAATTAATAAGAAAAAATATAGAATTACAATTTTCAAAACTTTAAAATTTCTAAATACTAATAATTTTATACAAAATAATATATTAATAAACTCAAATCTAGATAGGTTTTCAATCCTCAAAGTTATATCAAAATTGAAATTGGCATAACTCTTTTTATAGATCCCCTGAATTGGTAATCACAATTCCCAATAATTTGGACGGATTATAAAATTCAAGTTCGTTGGAGTTTGTTCCACATATTACAAATTGTTGCCAACTCGAATTCGAACTGTATTGATTATATTTACTTTGAGTTAATTATCCACGTCATTTTTTTTGTTCAAAACTAACCATATTACCAATTACTACAATTAATGATGTACTATACTTTATTCTTTTAGAAAATATCCATTTGAAAATAATCTCAAATCTACGACATATTAATATTGTAAACAATAATTATAATAAAATAAGATTCAAATGCAACATCAAAAGATAAACTTTAAGGAAAGAAAACACCTCATTTTACGATATTAATAATAACTAAAAATATTACCTCTTAATGCAATGAATTTTTAATACTATATTTTTGTTCTAAATCCTACAAAAAAAAAAAAAAAAAAAACCTAACAAAATTCAATGGAAAAAATTATCTACATGGAATTTTCACATCAGCGCATTAAGTATGATTTAATTAGCTAAAATTATTAATTTAAAAGCTTGTACATTGTCGATTTAATTGAAAAAGTGTGCCTGTCGATTTAAATGATTGATTTATGATTAATTTAATTCAATTTAAATATTAAGCCTGCCCGTTGTTTGATATAATTGACAATAGGTCAATGAGATTTTTTTTTGGTAGTTGTACTCATTTTGATTGTTGATTTTCCCATTATTTCGGTATTTGTTACAGTAGACAGGGAAAGTCGATTAGGCTAAGGAGGATTGTCATTTCTTGAGTAGGAATATTAGTTTTGAGTGTGAAGTGTGAAATCATATGTTGTTCATTGTTTGTTTGTGCTTTATTTAGATAGCATAAGAATAATGATACATGAAGATATAATCACGAAAATGCACAATATTCCATGTTGGATTATGATCCATAATCATATGATTTTTCTGTTATTATTTTTTTTATACTTATTAATCAATTAATTAAACTATTTTTTAATTGAAAAACTATTTATTTTAATAGGAAGTTTCATAAAGTAAATTATAATGGCTTAAGAAAAATAATCGAAAATAGAGGAATTTTTTTGCAGGATTAGAATCTGTAAGCAGCCCGTCATTTAGATGATTGATTTAGGAGTAGTTTAATTCAATTTAAATGTTAAGCCGCCCGTTGCTTGATATAATTGAAAATAGGTCAAGGATATTTTTTTGGTAGTTGTTATATCGGTATTTGTCATTCCTTGAGTAGTAATATTCGTTTTGAGTGTGAAGTGTGATATCATATGTTATTTATTGCAATTATTGTTTGTGTTTTATTTAGATAACATAAGAATAATGATGCATGAAGACATTATCACGAAAAATGCACAATATTCCACGTTGGATTATGATTCGTATATCATATGACTTTTTGTTATTATTTTCTCTTTACTTATTAATCAATTAAATAAACTATTTTTTTAATTCAAAAACTATTTACTTTAAGAGGAAGTTTCCATGTCTAATTAGAATTTTTATTTGATTAGAACACTTCTCATAATTCAAACTACTTATTAATATATTTGAGTAATGCTCCAATGCCCACTGTGGGCATGCTTAATGTGCCCACGGATGACGTGGCATAGGAATATATAAGGAAATTAATAAAAACCCTACCAAAAATAATTAAACCCTACTATAAAAAACTAAACCCTAACATAAAAAACTAAACCCTAAAAGGAAAAATTGCAGACGTGGCATTGCCACATTATCGGTGGGCACATTAAGTGTGCTCACAGTGGGTAGGAGAACATTTCTATAATATATCTATATACGTCAATTGTTTATAAATATATACAACAATTGTTGATATAATACTTAGTGGAAAAATATGATATATATATATATATATATATATATATATATATATATATATATATATATATATATATATATATATATATATATATAGTAATTTGGAAGAAACCTAATTATTATTAATTAATTGGATTATTGATGTTATGCATAATATATTTAGAGCATTCGTCGATGGTGAAAAAATTTGTAAAATTAAATGGGACACACTTGGGTCAGCCGGAGGCACCGTGCGGCCGGGCTAAAACAATGACACTTTTATTCATATAGATTGACACTTTTCTGTATAAAGATTGACACTTTTAAAAATTGTCATTTTATTCGTAAAATAATTATGTTAAAGATTGACACTTTTATTCATATAGATTGACACTTTTCTATATAAAGATTGACACTTTGGGCCGGGCCGCACGGTGCCTCCGGCTGACACAAGTTTTTGTCAAATTAAATAGGGGCGGTGATAGTGAAAAGAGCTGATTTTATGGGTAAGATTTTAATTTAAAAGCTATTAATTAAAGATATATATTAATATTAAATAACTAAAGATCTAGAGATATACATACTTATTAATCATATTTAAATATTGATTCATTACCCAAAATTATGAGAATTTAGCAAAATAATAAAGAAAAATCGTGGTTGATCGATCTTTATTTTGCTATTATATATATATAGATTTTGAATTATTTTTTTTACGGGATACTATGAGTGTCATAGTATCTCGTAAAAAAAAAACTTCAAAATTATATTTAAAAACTCGTACTAAATTTCGGTGGAAAATCATGTCAAATAGTAAACGAGACTACTTTTGTGAGTTGGAGGTAGTATATACTATCATGCACGCTAAAACTCAAATAGTACTCTCTCTTCCAATGAAGATATTTGTAAGCTCAATCTTTCAACGCCAGTTTTAACATTTGTAATAAGTGAATCTTAACGTTGTTCTTGTGTTCCGCTTGATGATGTACATATTACGATATAGTGACTATTAAAGTTGATTTTGATTGACTTTTTTAGGGCAGAAAAAAAAATTATGAATATGGGTCCACATCTCAAAATAGGTTATACATTTTTTAATGGATAGACAAACAAATATCGTAGAGGAAGGGAGTATAATTAATTACGAAGTAAACGGTAGTATGATTACACTCAAAAGGCTTAAAGCAAAAAATAAAAACCAGTATAATCAAAACGACGACAAATAATACCTTGCTCTAGCTGAAGTATTGATTGAAAAAAGGAAAAAGAATAATAATACGACTTTTTTTTAAGAGAAAGTAAAAGTAAAATGTGTGTATTTTCTTTTGAACAACCAACTATCTGATGCAACACGATTTTTAAATGGAACACACTATGATGATGTGGTCCCTTGATTTTGAGTCTGACATACAAACCTTTTCTAGAATGTGCGTGTGAGAGATGATATATATATTAACTCCATAGTTACATATTAGTCCATATTTGTTTCAAACATTTCGACGTTTCCACTGAAATTTAGAATGTGTTTTAAAATATAATTTTGAATTATTTTTTCTTTTACAGGTTATGTTTGAAACATATGTGGACTAATAAGTAGGGATGGAGGTAGTACTTGATAATTGGATTACGTTTTTTATGCGGGTTAATGACGCCAAATATCCACAACCTTTAACCTGATTTTTATGTTTTCCGCAACTTTACAAAAATTCTTGTAAATACGCAACCTTTGGCACTTGTTCGATTTTTCCTTAATTCTTATTTCCGGTGGCCGGAAAAATGATGTGGATTAGACGTGGCAATTAGGTTAATTTGTTGGTCTGAGCTGGAAAAATACGACGGCATTTTGACCATAAATGTCGTCGTCTTGAATGCAAATAAGGACGAAAGTTCCGATGATCTCCGCCGCCAGTCCGATGACGGTGCTGTAGCAGTCCGATGACGGTGTTGTAGCAGTCGCTAAGCGAGTTGGCGCCGCCGCTGTACTCGACGTAGTAGGTTTTTTGGAATGCCTTCACAAGGCCGCAGCCGCAGGTAGCGCCCAAGCACTGGGCCACGATGTATAGCACGGCCCGAACCAACGACACCTTTCGGGCCAGCAGGAGCCCGAACGTCACTGCCGGATTTTATGTGGCCCCCTTGCATCCAATCGATTAGCAAAAAGTTATGCTGGATTTCGATTAATTGTTCGAGAATTGATTAATTAGGGTTAATAATTACCGGAGATGCTGGCGGTGCGCGCAGAGACGAGGACGAAGATCATGCCGCCGAATGCCCAGGCAATGGCGAGGATGTTGACGCCGCCACACTGGTTGGCTGCGCTCTAGCTCTTGTAGCCAATGATGGTGAGGACGGTGACGTAGAGGAAGAGCAAGGTGGCAATGAACTCGGCTATGGCGGCTCTGTACAATGACCACTTGCCAGCTCCTCCATGTTGATGAACGGTGCCGGCGGCAGGTTTTGGTAGTCCTTTGAGCCGTAATCGGCGGCGCCGCCTACCTCCACATCCTTAGTCATCTCTCTTTTTGAGTTGTTGGTGAAGAACGATGGCATTTATGGTCGAAACGGCGTCGTATTTTTCCAGCTCAAACCGACAAATTAACCTAATTGCCACGTCGAATCCACATCATTTTTCTGGCCACCGGAAATAAGAATCAAAGAAAAATCGAACAAGTGCTAAAGGTTGTTTATTTACAGGAATTTTTGTAAAGTTGCGGAAAAAATAAAAATTGGGTTAAAAGTTGTGTATTTTGGCATCATTAACCCTTTTTATGCATATATTTTTTCATAAACGGCCTGCAATGATGGTAGCATCAAAGCCTTGCTAATTATGGAGATCCGACTAATTTTGGGCCGGGTAAAAAATTTCACTATATTCGGACTGGGCTAATTCCAAAATTTCATGGGCTGGATCCGATTTGACAACTCTGTTTTAGTATTCAAGAACTCTTGCAAAACAATTACTACAAGAATTTGTTCTTTCAAGAATTGATCGATGAAATAATTTGGTCCATTTTATGTGTTTTATTCATTTACAACATCTATGCGTAAATGCATTTCATATAGTTCGATGTATCATGTTGCTAGATTGTATTTTTTTGCCAAGATTATATTGAATATAGATAGCTAAACCCCCTACAAAAAAGGTAGTAGTTAAAAGACAAGGATGTCATTGGAAAATGAATTTCATAAATGGAAAAGGTCAATTTCTCAGAGAGGAAAGCCAATATCAATGATATAGTGGGATTGCCCTAAAAGAAGTGGGGATAATTATCCGCCCTTCCTTTCCTTTTCCATTTTATTATTATTTTTGTTTAAAGCAAAAGTTCGAAGTGATTTGATGGTGGCTTTATATAAGGGAAATCATGTTCTCCTTTTGCCATACTTGTATGATTGACAAAATAAAACACAATTTCAATGTTATATAGTACTACCTCCGTCCATTTCAAGTTGTTATATTTTTTTCAGCATTTGTGCCAAACATTTTCGAGCGTCTTAATGACGAGTTTTAAAATAGTTTTTTAATTTTTTTTTTTCTTTTACGGGATACTACAACACTTGCAGTATCCCGTAAAAGAAAAAATTCTTTAAAAAACTATTTTAAAACTCGCCATCAAGACACTCGAAAATACTTGACACAAATGCTGAAAAAAAATGTAACAACTTGAAAGGGACGGAGGTAGTACTATGATTTCAATTTCTACCAAAGTTCCATTCCCTTTTCATTTTTTCTTTCCTTTTCATCATTTTGCAATTTTCTAGTGTGTGTTTGATTGGCATGGATTCTGCTAAGGGGAAGTAATCTAATTCAAAAAAATTTAAGCCAAATTTATTTAGATGAGGAAAGTAATGAGAATCCTGAAACATGAAATACTCATATTTCTATTTTCCATCCCAAATTAAGTATTATTTTCCCCCTGTTTCATGATTGTAATTAAGAATTTCTCGTCTCTCTAGCAAATGATGATTGTTGCTCTCTCACAAATCAATCCTGATTACTTTACTTTTTCCCGCCATCCAAACGACTTTACTGCCATCCAAACGAAATGGATCATTGACGAGTTCAAAATAATAGGTCAAAATGTTATTGACTATAATCTTATTGGGGTATTGATTAAAAGCCCATTGGGCCATATCAACAATTTTGCCACTCCAAGGAAGCAGATATAGTTGTTTTGGGGTGTATTATTAAATATATAAGACAAAACTTGTGTCAGCCGGAGGCACCGTGCAGCCGGGCCCAAAGTGTCAATCTTTATACAGAAAAATGTCAATTTATATGAATAAAAGTGTCAATCTTTAACATAATTATTTTACGAATAAAATGACAATTTTTAAAAGTATCAATCTTTATACAGAAAAATGTCAATCTATATGAATAAAAGTGCTATTGTTTTAGCCCGGCCGCACGATGCCTCCGGCTGACCCAAGTGTTTCCCAATATATAAAGGCCCTACCCACATCTATTGATTATGTTAACCTAATGTGCATATTAGCTATTCTTGTTGAGTTAGCACAACAGCTTATGGAGAGATGATAATTTATGGATAATTCCAAGCTATAATTAATTAATTAATTAATTAATTAAATCAGTTTGAAGGCAGGAAGAACCTTCACATAACTAGTTTTAAATTCATCAAACTGTATTAAAATAATATATTTAACCATCCACGTACACTGGGGCACAAATCCACCACTAACAATTAAAATAATTACAACTTATTGATGCTTTATGTTACTAATCATTTGATCATGCCTGTATTTTTTTGTCTAAAAAGATTCCTTTTTTTTTCTTGCTTGTCTTTTCAAAATATAGTAAAGCTCCTTGTAACTTGCATGTTCTCGTGTACTATAATCAAATATATTTATTATCATTATTTTATTCTAATTTAATCATAATCACATATTTATACTTGTTTATTATGCCACTTGTGCAGTTTCACCCCCTCCGGTTTGGAGTAGTTTCAATTTACTCGTCTCATTGTCTCAAATTTCATATCACTGTCGTAATAATTTAATCAATATAATGAATCATATAAAGATAAGCTCTGGTCATGAAAAATAAGAATATATCTGCACCATTAATTTTAATATGATCTTTTATTTATATTGCTATAAGTATGGTTTTGTATACAATAAGTCGGTAAGTATGATAATACTTAAACATCAAATTGTATATAAATAGACTGTTGGAAATTTGGCTTTTGACCAAATAAATAATAATTAATATTTAATTTATTAATTAAATTAAATATTATATTATTGTTCTACTCGCGGAGTGATGAACGAGGTGTATTTATATGCTCAAAACTGATTTCCGGTGAGTGAGATATAAATATTCTAAGTTTGGTGGAGAGTTACTTCTTTCTTGAAAGAAGTATAAGTATGATGTTTATAAGTGTTTAAACAAGTGGGCTAAGTATCAAGTGGACTAAGTGGATGTGTGGTCGACTTCGTCCTAGGCACCTCGGCCTAGGCACCTCGGCTTCGGCATCGGCTTTGGTCTTCGGGCTCGGCCTCGGCGTCAGCCTCGACCTCGGGTCTTTGGTCTTCGGCTTCGGCCTCGGTACTTCGGCTTCGGCCTAGTCACTTCGGCTTCGTCACTTAGGCTTCAGCGCCTAGCTCAGCTCGGCCCAGCTCGTGTAGCCCATCCGGAAGAGGTTCTGGAAGGTGACTCTTCAACTGAACAGTCAGGTGACTCTTCAAATGAACAGTCAGCCTTTTCACCTTTCATCTCCACCACTACCTCAAATAGCCTTTATGGCTGATTAATGCATTTAATACATTAAATTCCCCTACATAGTGAGCAGCTTATAAATAGAGGGGATTGTAGGCATTTGAAGGACGTGCATAAGACTTAAAATCGCATCTTGTTGCATATTTCTCCTTTGTTCATTGTTCGAGCTCAGTTTTCACCTATATCCAGTTCGCCGGAGCTCTTGAGTTTTGCGGTGCTGCTACTCACGAGATGAAAGTCGTTTTATCTTTGGGGACGATACGCTATTACCGAGAGCACTACCGGGGCGTATTTCGTCTTGCGGAAAGAGGGTTTTCCTCGACTCGACTTTTATTATTATTATTTTTTTTTTCCGTTGTAATCTTCATTTACGTTTGTACGCCCGGCAAGTTTGTACTCAATTTTTCCAACAATCGCAAGACGAAATATTTACTTGCCTTCCGACGTAACTGAAGATGACGAGCGCTGCTGCTTCCACCGATTCTACCACCTCGGCTTCCACCACTCCGTCCATCGTGTCCTCGACGATGCCATCCACCATATCGTCGACTGCTGCTCCCTCGACCATGCCGTTGCCGACCTTCACTACTACTTCGGCAATGTCCAACACTGGCGGTTCCACCTCGGCCTCGGCTAGGCCTTCAAGTTCATGGGTTTGGAATAATCCATTCCTATCAAGCGGAGGTTCCGGTACGACCGGCTCTGTTGGTGCCACCTTCGGTGGGACTGTTGGTTCCACGTTTAGTGGAACTGTTGGAGTGTCATTCGTGGGCTCGACTATGGGTGCCTTCGGGCTTAACCCAAGTGGCTCCCTTATGGGAGTGAACTCAGCACCTAGGGTGATGCCACCTGCCGAGAAGCCACCGAAGTTCGGAGGAGCCGACTTCAAAAGATGGCAACAAAAGATGTTGTTTTATTTAACAACATTGGGGGTGGCGAACTTCCTAACGGAAGATGAACCACCGGTTCCAAGTGCGGAGGAGGCGAACTTCCATGTTCGAGCCTTCTACGACAATTGGCGAAATGGAGATTACTTGTGCAAGAATTTCATCCTAAATGCCTTGGATGATAGCTTGTACAATGTGTACTCCGGTGTCAACACCTCCAAAGGAATTTGGGAGGCGTTAGACAAGAAGTACCGTAGCGATGACGCGGGTATGAAAAAGTTCGTGGTAGCACGATACTTGGACTACAAGATGGTCGATACTCGACCGATGATGGAGCAAGTACAAGAGTTTCAACTCATTGTACATGACGTCCATGCTGAGGGGATGGCTCTTCCGGACGCGTTCGTGGTTGCAACGTTGATCGAGAAGTTGCCCCCGAATTGGAAGGACTTCAAGAGCTACCTTAAGCACAAGCGAAAGGAAATGACTCTTGAAGACTTGATTGTGAAGCTTCGCATCGAGTCCGATGTGCGCAATCAAGATAAACCGAAGGCATCGGCTGATGCAAAGGTGAACTTGATGGAGAAGGGCGGTCCCTCCAACAAACGTGATCGCCCAAATGCTAAAGATAAAGGCAAGGCGAAGGGACCATCGAAGAAATTTGATGGTGATTGCTACAATTGTGGCAAGCATGGGCATACTGTGAAGGACTGCAAGAAGCCCAAGAACAAAAAGAAGAAGAAGCATGCTGCCAACGTCGCCGAAAAAGACGGCAAGTGGGTGAAAGAAGATTTTTCGGCTGTGGTCACCGAGGAGGTCAACCAAGTCGAAAATCGAGGAGGTTGGTTCATCGACACTGGCGCTACTGCGCACATGTGTGCCGATAGGAACAAGTTTGTTACCTATCAAGCTGTTGAGGGGAGGAAGCTCAACATGGGGAATCAAGCGTCGTCCGTGGTTGTCGGAGTTGGAGATGTGGTGTTAAAGCTTACATCGGGAAATTCTCTAACTTTGAAAAATGTGCTGCATGTTCCCGACATCCGAAAGAACTTGGTCTCGGGCTCTATTCTAGTTAATAAGGGGTTTAGACTAGTTTTTGAGTCTGACAAGTTTATTGTATCAAAGAGTGGTACTTTCCTTGGAAAGGGTTACCTCTCTGATGGTCTCTTTAGGTTGAATGTATTGGCTATACGCCATGTACCAAAATCTATTGAGAATAATGAAAATGCTACTACTTCCTCTTATATGCTTGAGTGCTCTGATTTATGGCATTGTAGATTAGGACATGTTAATCCAAATGCTATAAAACGATTAGTAAATTTAGATTTACTAAAGTTAAATGAAGTTAACACTCAAAACAAATGTGAAATTTGTGTTGAGGCGAAAATGACAAAACAACCATTTCATTTGGTTGAGAGGAGCACGAAACCTCTTGATTTAATTCACACCGATGTGTGTGATTTAAAGTATGTGCAAACTCGTGGTGGTAAGAAGTACTTTATCACGTTCATCGATGATTGCACGAGATATTGTTATCTTTATCTTTTAAGAGGTAAAGATGAGGCTATTGAAGCGTTTAAACACTTCAAGAATTAAGTCGAAAATCAACTAAGTGGTCGAATTAAGAGTGTTCGAAGTGATAGAGGTGGCGAATATATTGCTCCGTTTGAGGAATTATGCAACGAAAGTGGTATAATTCATCAAACGACGGCTCCTTACTCACCTCAATCAAATGGCGTTGCTGAACGTAAAAATCAAACTCTTAAGGAGATGATGAACGCTTTGTTGATTAGTTCAGGGTTGCCCCAAAATATGTGGGGGGAAGTTGTCTTGACAGCCAACTATATATTAAACAAGATTCCACTCAAAGGTAAAGATGTTACTCCTTATGAGTTATGGAAAGGTTGGAAACCATCGTACAAATACCTTAAAGTGTGGGGGTGTTTGGCGAAGGTTGAAGTGCCTCTACCTAAACAAGTTACAATTGGCCCTAAAACGGTTGATTGCATCTTTATTGGGTATGCGCATAACAGCAGCGCCTATCGTTTTGTTATCCATAAGTCGGAAGTACCCGACATGACTGTGGGAACAACGATCGAGTCAAGGAATGCGATATTCTTTGAACACATTTATCCTTGTAAAGACAAGGTTAATGTTGAATCCAATTCTAGCAATAGAATTGAAGGTAAAGCCACGAGTTCTAAATCCGAGGATGAAGAACCTAAGTCACGTAAACGACAAAGGTCTAATCCGGAAGATAGTGAACCAAGACGTGGTAGTAGAGTTCGGAAACCAAAACAATTTGGTCCGGATTATGTAGTGTTAATGTTGGATCAAGAACCAACGACGATCAAAGAAGTTTTTTCTAGATCGGATAGTCCGCTTTGGAGAGAAGCGGTACAAAGTGAAATTGATTCCATAAGGCAAAACCACACTTGGGTGTTGGTTGATTTACCCGAAGGGTGCAAACCCTTAGGATGCAAATGGATCCTTAAAAGGAAATACAAAGCCGATGGATCAATTGACAAGTACAAAGCCCGTTTGGTTATCAAAGGGTTTAAGCAGAAAGAAGGGTACGATTATTTCGATACCTATGCTCCTGTAACAAGGATTACATCTATTAGGGTGCTTCTTGCGATTGCTGTTTTGCACAATCTCGAGATACATCAAATGGATGTGAAAACTGCTTTCCTCTATGGAGATTTAGAGGAGGAAATCTATATAGAACAACCAGAAGGATTTGTAGAACCGGGTCAAGGAAAGAAGGTTTGCAAACTGGTTAAGTCCCTCTACGGATTGAAGCAAGCGCCACTTCAATGGCACTTGAAATTTGATAGTGTGATGCTTTCAAATGGTTTTAAAATAAACGAATGTGACAAATGTGTTTACATTAAGAACACAAATAACGGATATGTTATTGTGTGTCTTTATGTAGATGACATGTTAATTATGGGTAGCAATATCCGTGTAATTAACGAAACGAAAAGCATGTTAAAGAGGAACTTTGACATGAAAGACTTAGGTTTAGCGGATGTTATTCTTGGTATGAAGATACTAAGGAAATCCGATGGGATTGTCTTGTCACAATCTCACTATGTTGAGAAAGTGCTCAAGAAGTTTAACGCTTTTGATAGCGTGCCCGCTAAAACTCCTATTGAACTTAATGTTCATTTGAGCAAGAACCGAGGTGAGTTGGTTGCTCAAAAAGACTATGCTCGTGTCATAGGGTGTTTAATGTATCTTACAAATTGTACTAGACCCGACATAGCATGTGCCGTGAATAAATTAAGTCGTTACACGAGCAATCCAAGCAAAGAGCATTGGAGAGCTCTTGTACGAGTTTTGAGATACTTGAAGTATACTCAAAGTCATGGGCTACATTTTTTTAGATACCCCCCCGGTACTTGAAGGGTACTGTGATGCGAATTGGATTTCGGACACGAAAGACTCGCTTTCCATAAGTGGGTATGTGTTTACTATTGGGGGTGGAGCTGTTACGTGGAGATCCACAAAACAGACGTGTATAGCCCGATCCACCATGGAGTCTGAGTTCATAGCTTTGGATATAGCTGGTGAACAAGCCGAATGGTTGAGAAACTTTCTTGAGGACATTCCATGTTGGGAGAAACCATTGCCTCCGGTGATGATTCACTGCGATAGCCAAGCGGCTATTGGTATGGCGAAAAGTGGTTTGTATAACGGTAAGTCTCGACATATTCGTCGACGACATAATACCGTGAGACATTTGATCACAACTGGGATTATCTCAGTCGACTATGTAAAGTCGTTGGATAATCTAGCGGATCCACTAACCAAAGGGTTAAACCGTGATCAAATGAATAAGTTGCTAGAGGGAATGAGAGTAAAATCCACAAATTAAGAATTATCATAGTGGTAACCTAACCATGATGATTGGAAACCCCAAGAACTTGGTTCAATGGGAAAACTAAGCTATGAAAGTTCGTGTGAAAACACTCACATTTATCTATTCCCTAGAAAGCGTTTGAGTGTTGAAAGCTTGTCTAGTGGTGAGGTTAAGTCTATGACTTTTAATGATTCCTAAATACCTCGAGGAGGTTGAGTATGGCAAGATACTCGGTAAAGAATCACCTATGTAAGTGTGAAGTGAGGCCGCTTCGTTAAAGAAACACTTATGAATCAAAAGGGGTGTCCAAGGCCGAAATGGATACAAAACGTGAGAACGGATGAGGTTGAGGTGTATAAGCGTTAACAGCGTTGTCTCGGTGCACGCTATGGAGGAATAGTTCAAAGCATTGCGCTACTATGCCGCCTGTGTACCTGATGGTGTTGACTATGGAAGGTTCAAAGTCACAAACTACCTATCCTAATACTTTTATACCTCGTGAGGACTGAGCTTTTGCATTTGCATACATTTGCATATGGCTATCTCACTCATGTGGGGGATTGTTGGAAATTTGGCTTTTGACCAAATAAATAATAATTAATATTTAATTTATTAATTAAATTAAATATTATATTATTGTTCTACTCGCGGAGTAGATGAACGAGGTGTATTTATATGCTCAAAACCGATTTCCGGTGAGTGAGATATAAATATTCTAAGTTTGGTGGAGAGTTACTTCTTTCTTGAAAGAAGTATAAGTATGATGTTTATAAGTGTTTAAACAAGTGGGCTAAGTATCAAGTAGACTAAGTGGATGTGTGGTCGACTTCGTCCTAGGCACCTCGGCTTCGGTCTTCGGGCTCGGCCTCGGCGTCAGCCTCGACCTCGGGTCTTTGGTCTTCGGCTTCGGCCTCGGTACTTCGGCTTAGTCACTTCGGTTTCGGCCTAGTCACTTCGGCTTCGTCACTTAGGCTTCAGCGCCTAGCTCAGCTCGGCCTAGCTCGTGTAGCCCATCCGGAAGAGGTTCTGGAAGGTGACTCTTCAACTGAACAGTCAGCCTTTTCACCTTTCATCTCCACCACTACCTCAAATAGCCTTTATGGCTGATTAATGTATTTAATGCATTAAATTCCCCTACATAGTGAGTAGCTTATAAATAGAGGGGATTGTAGGCATTTGAAGGACGTGCATAAGACTTAAAATCGCATCTTGTTGCATATTTCTCCTTTGTTCATTGTTCGAGCTCAGTTTTCACCTATATCCAGTTCGCCGGAGCTCTTGAGTTTTGCGGTGCTGCTACTCACGAGACGAAAGTCGTTTTATCTTTGGGGACGATACGCTATTACCGAGAGCACTACCGGGACGTATTTCGTCTTGCGGAAAGAGGGTTTTCCTCGACTCGACTTTTATTATTATTATTATTATTATTTTCGTTGTAATCTTCATTTACGTTTGTATGCCCGGCAAGTTTGTACTCAAATTTTCCAACATAGACATGATCGTAGTATAAGTATGGATACTCTATAAAACAATTAAATTATTTCACAATCATAGTTAAATATCATGTAATTATGCTTATATTACGATCATGTTTATTTATATGTCTAATGTAGAAATTATTTTTTCCTATGCTATCTTTATACTTTTGCAGCTAAATCTATAGGCATAGTTTACTAAGGTAGGGGGCAGCTCATGCATGCTCCACTCGCCTCGAGGGAATATATAGCTTAGTTGATAGAGTTCTAATTTTGATGTTTTTATTTTGTTTTTTTTATTGCATATAAATATTTAAATGAATGATGGTGTTTTGTAGTACTTGGATTGACTATCTAGTTACTGTATGAAATAAGAAAAATCCAATTTTTAATTTCATACTCTCGAACATTGTTCTTTTTTTTGTTCGAACGTTGTAAGATTTTGTAAGCATGAGTTTTTACTTAATTTTTATATGCGCACACATTTATTCAATTAGGTCTAGTAATAATATTCTCTGTACCTTTGTATCTATAATTTCATTTTGGCTTTCAAAATCCTTTCAAATTTCTGAGTCTTCTGACTAGTCTCATTCAAAGGATATGATTTATGTTACAGCATTTATTTTTCGGATATCCTCTTTTCTCTTTTTGAGTTAATTGGATATATCTAATATTTTAAATACTCCAGCTTCTAAAATACATAAAAAAGATGAGTTTTTTTGTTAGTCCATTGCAATAATTGGGAAATTACAATTGCATTATCCGTTGCATCAATGATGATTTATATTATGTATACACATATATAGTAAATTCATCATCCAATATCTTCTCAAAAACATTAAAATATAATATAATATCACCCGATATATATTATTAAATCAACTTTAACTTTTGGATACTAGTGCCACTGAAACCATTATCCTGACATATGGACGAAAAATTGAAATCACAAATTTGAATATTTAAATTTTGAAACCCACACTAGTTATGTATCAAGAAAAACGGACTTGTTAAGATCTAATCCAGTTATATAGTAGTATTAAAATTATATACTGTAACAAAGATATATTAAAATTACATGAAGTAGATAATTTTGATTGGTGTTCATTATTTTTTGGATGTCAGAAATTTCATCTGACAAGATTAAGGGGAAATAAAATCCTATATACTATAAGAAATTAATATTATGAAACTCACTACAAAGACAAAGAACAAATTAAAACTACGTACATTTCACAATATATTCACTCACATACATAATATATTCATCAAATTCTAGAAAACTTAACGAATAATGGTTAATTAGACATAAATTCCTCCGTCATTAACGAAATAAACGGCGATTTTTATCAAAATAAGTTGTTTCGTACACCGGTAGCTCTTCACAAAATTTATCCTTATTAAAGGATAAGTAATCGAGCTCGAACAAATCCGAGCTCGACTCACTCATGGCGTCCTCGTCGTCTTCGTCCTCGTTCACCTCATTACGAAGTGTATCCAAATCGAATTTTCTCCGATTCAAAAACGCAGTTGGCGGCAATGGAGGCCTTCCGTCGCCCACACTCATCTTCCCACGTGGCAACACATCTCGATCAGCAGCAACCACACGTGCGAGATCAATCCGTACGGTCCTTTCGATCGACACGCTCGTCCTGTCCGTCGATTTCGTCGAGCACCTCGTGAGCATCTTCGCCGGCGCCGCCGACGACCTCCGATCGGCGTCTCTCTGCTTCTTCCGGTTCAGGCCGGAGAAGATCGAGTTGAAGAAGCTGGTGAGCCGCGCCCCGGGGAAACCGGGTGCTTCATCTTCTTCAGATTCGCGTAGATTTTCATCGCCCGCGATTTCGACTTGATCAGATCGTCGTCGTCTCCTCTGCCGCCACCGCCGCCTCTACTGTTCCTCCTCTCGTGCTCCTCGTACTCGTCGAAGAGGTAGCAGTCCTTCTCCCGGTTGCCGCCGCGGGTGGTCCGCACCGGTTTGGGGCGGTTCGAGAAGAGCTCTGCGTCGGACGACGAGAGCCCGGCGGAGCTGTCGGAGGAGGTAGAGGTCGAGCTGAAAACCAACGGATCGTTGTCGGGGAAAACGGCGTTCTCGGATCTCGTCCGCCGCCGGGATATGGTTCTATCGCTTTCCATCCATTTCTCCACCCTCGAAAACCTCGCCGTTTCCGGCGTCTTAGTCTCCGGTTTATCGTCGATGGAGCGGCAGATTTCGTCGAGGAGAGAGGAGGAGAATGAGGGAGAATTGCGGTGAGATTTCTTCGATTTATTACTTTCTGCTCTGAATTGTTTCTCTCTCGAGTACATTTTCCGATGATGTTTCGCCGGAAACTGAGTTTTTGGAGGTGTTGGTTTAAGTAGAAATGGAAGGGGTTTTATCGTCGAGGAAGATTTTAGAGAGAGAGAGAGAGGGGAATGAGCTGGGGCGTGTTAAGGGGGCTTAATTTATAATAATAGGCATTTCCTAATAGAAATTATTGACAATTCGAGGACGTTACACAAAATTAAAAAAATAATAAATAAAATTGGAAATGAATATTTATTATTTTTATTAAATGAAATTGGTACAAACTTAGTTGCTTGTTAATAATATCTAGTCAAACATTAAGAAACTTAATCTGTTTGCAGCCTCCAAAGTACTAAAAATTATAGTTTTCGAAAGTGATGATTTAGTGGGAGGCAATTACTTAATCATTAGTTAGTGTACCAATAATTCTTTTCAGCTAATTTTAAAAATTACAATGGTTAATAGTCTCAATTCCTCTTGGTTTTTATTTTTTATTCTTCTTATACGCATCTTTCTATCTCTTAATTATTCAAATTGGATATAGCTTAATACTTAAATTATTATGTTTCAAACAATCAATATTTTTGGCATGTGGAAATTGAATGTACGTATGTGTAGTCGAATCTTTTCAGAATTTAATACTTGAATGTTTGGTAAATCAAATAAATAAGATGTATCTAACAATTATTGTACTATTTGAATTTTCAACTTTGAGTAATCTTATATCAAACGTTGAATTGTTCACTACCGAAATAGTAGTAAGTTAAGAGCAGTGCACATGCACGTACCAACTTATGCACTGATTTATGTTACAAGGCTTAATTTATGTAGTTATACTTCCATATTTCTATCGAACTACCACATCAAACTCAAGAATTATTTTGCAATTTTTTATTTTATTGAATTTCAAGAGATAAGGAAACTCCTTATTATAGTACTATGAGGTTGGATAAGTCGGTTATATAAACCTCGAGGGAATGGGTTGATTTAGACTTTTGGAATTAGGTTGAGAAAAGATTAATTAATTGGAATTAAGGTATATAATTAGGTGAGTAAGTTTACCTTCAAAATTAAATTAGGTTCATGTACTTATGGTTGTAAAATATTGATTTTATACGCTTATAATCTTATTAAAGTGGGCACCCTTATTTTCAACGTTTTTTTTTATACAGTTGGGTTTACAAATACTCCCTCCGTTTTTTTTAAGTGTTATATTTATAATTTTTGTTGTTTGTTTTTAAGTGTTTCATTTTGAAATTTGATAACATAATAGTTACATTTTTCTAATATTATCCCTATAATTAATGTTATATATAAGTTGATGCTCAGAAAAAGAAAATAATAGATGAGATTAAAATGTAAATATATACATTTCCTTGATATGTGCAATTTGTTGACTGTGACACTTATAAAATATAGTGGGAGTGTAAAAAAATAAAAGAAGAGGGGAGATTATTGTTATTTTGGAAACCGGAATTCATTACAAAGAAATTTACAGGAAATGGAAGTAATGAAATACTAGTAATTAATAAATTGAGCAATATTTGCTTGCTATGGCCTATGAGTTCTGATTGGGTTTTGATTGCAACCAAAAATTCATGAATTTTGAAAACATTTTTTTGAGAATAGAATTTTGAAAACATTAAAGAAACGGAATACTATAATTTTAATTAACCGATATCCATTAGTACAACAATATTAATTTAGTTTAATATTATGTAGTTTCCTGCTGTATTTTCAATAGAGAATCTAAATATACACACGTTACGAGCCAAAAATAATTATTTACATTTACGTCTCTAGCGTTTGCAATTTTATGATGCTTAAATAAGTTTCAATCTTCAATACTTTTTTTTATCACTTGCAGTCACCAAACTCTCTCTCTCTCTCTCTCTCTCACACACACACACACACACACACACACACAGTGTCATTTGATAATGCCTGCATAGGGATTAAAGAAAAACTACAACACAGAATGAGTTAAGCAGCATCTCAATACACCGACAACATTGGCCCATTTGAAGAAGAAACATGCAACATAACATTATATCCACTCAGAAGAAATTGCTACAGCATTTCAACGCCTCACTGTCACTCATTCATCTTTCTTTTAACCAACTTCTATTCAGATCTCATTCAGAATTCAACCTCTGAACATCTACCAGCTGGTAGAGGTCGCCTCTTCGTTGCTTCTCAAGCGGAAGATTAGTTCTACACACAGTCAAATATAATCGTCAGACTCAGAACTGTAAACAAGTTTGGAAAATGCAGTTTCTTGAAGTTGTAAGGAATGTTTGTCACCTCCGACGATCAATCTGGGCATAGTCGATTTCTGCGATGATTATCGCCTCATCATGCTCAGTTGTGGCCAGTACTTCTCCAAACTGTTCAAAAACGCGTGATGAATCCAAATTAATCCGCGATAGATAAGTATAATAGATGTTTCTCCTGCATAGATTTTAATAAAATATTTTCTTGTTTTTACTATCTCTCCATGCATTGACTTACAGGACCAATAAGTGTAGAGTGACCCCACGCGACGTAACCAGCAGCAGCATCTCGAGCAGGCGAACAAGTTGCTACGTATAACTGTCATTTTTTTAGTCAGTAGACAAACTCCTTAAAATACAATAAAGAAAACTAAGAAGTATTAGATTCTCATCCAGCAGTATACTTGAATCTTTCAATAATATCTTTCCACGAGTTATGCACAATAAAAAGAAAAATATATTTACCAGTAGAAGTTCGTATTTTTCTATTACTTTGATAGTTCATGAAGATGACTTATTGCAAAACAACCAACATATCTTATCACCAACCATCACTGGATTCTTTTTGTCTTTTGCTAAACCATAATAAATGATAATTATGTATATTAACTCTTATTTAGAAGCATTTAATGGTTACTTGTTTGATTAGAGTAATGATCTGTAGGGCATACTACCATAATATATATGCAACAAAGACACACGCAGCCAGGTCTACTGATTCTAGAGTATACGAGACATTAAAAGACATCGATGCTAACCTTGTCTTCATGTAAGACGACCAAAAACATTCACGGTGTAGGTGTTCCCTACGATGTGTGACAGTACTAGGATTATACCCTTTTCAGTAAATAATTGATTCTATGAAACAGTATTATGTCCTGTAGCTTTTGATACATGCACACAAAAAAACGAGAGTCTAATCTCAGGTGTAGAAGCTGATAAAGGAAAATGAAAGATGAAGTGATAGGGATTGTTGCGAGTACCTGGTTGTCGACAGCCCTGCATGATATAATTGCAGGAAAGTTAGATGGAACATCATAACCGAACAAAGCCAACATCGAAAGATTAATAAGATAGTGAATAGCTAGGATCATAATGAACATACATTCTCGCCTCTTAGATTCTAGCAATCAATACCAAATTGGTGGATCCCAAATTTGCAAATTATATAAAAATGGGGCCACTTCTGAAATTTCTGAACAGCATGAAAGTCGTCTCAAACTTCAAGAAATAATTCCAATAAATAAGTGGTTGGCTCCAGGTTTGCATTCTTAATTGATTTTTGTCAGATAATGGAGCAAAATTATGCTGGCATGAATAAAATCTATTGTCTGATTTTCATCAAGATCACCTTGCTCTTTGCAGTAACTCCCAATGCAGAGGTCCCGTTGTCATATTGAATGCTCCAGGGTAGCAAATCAGTTGAGCACCTACCGATAAGAATTTGATCGTCATTAGCGATAATCAACAATGAATAACACTTATATTCACCCAGAAATTCATTGAAAGATATTTGACGTAGGAATTTCGTCAGATTGTGAAACCCGTAATGAACTGAGAGGATTACATGCTACATACCACTGCTAACAGTGATTCTATTATCAGAAACGAAAGGACAATAAATTTAATAGATAAAACCTCTTGCTGCATATAGCATTGCCAGTTCTTGAAATCTAATGTCGTAGCAGATACCAATTCCAATTCGACCAACCTCTGCACATCACAAAAACCAACAATAATATCATTTGTACGACCCAAGTTCCAATTTTTTTCAATAGTATGATAAAATGCTCATCAACAACTGCACATGTGCACGATTTACTTCAAGCCCTAGAGACCATTTAGAACTTTCTATTTCTAAAGAAACAAACATGACTTTGGCCTCGGTCTTTCTTTCTCAGAAATCAGAATAATCTTTGTTCTAAATTCTTTCTACTATAATATACATCTTCTGACAAAGTGAAAGAACTCAATCAAACCCGTTTATGATGAAAAATGCTGCCTGATGATAGAGAACAAAATGACATTTTTATCCACTGTTTGTTTTTTGGATGCATCCAATAACGATGCCTCATCCATTAACTACCAACATCATTGATTCTAGATAGAATAAAACTAGCATAGATCCAATATTTATATGCTCGACTCCTAAACAAATCAATTGAGATGATACTGGAACGGAAAAAGAGATCAACCAGAGCAATATCTACAAATATCAAGTCAACCAGTAATATATACCTGTGTCGACTATGGTGAGAGACTCCCCAGCTGTAAGAGTCGTAGACTCCTTGAAGGTAATCTTCCCAGGAATGTCGATATCAAAAAGGTGTATCTGTCATCAAATGTAGATATACATTGGAGAACCAGTTTTAAGGAAAATAGTTGTTGTCCTATTCGAATTAAATCCACAAAGCTGAATAGGAAGATAACACAATTTTTTTACTACATCAGGTGAGAATTACAACAAATAATGACATTGTTTACATAAGCAGCCGCAGGCCAGCCTCACGTAACTTACATAAGAAGAGATCATAGACTGTTCATATGCCTTGGATTAAGATAGCTCTACGAATTATTAATAAAACATGATATGCATTGGAAGATGACATCATGTACTGATACTGTCGACAAGCTATAACACATTGCAAACTTTTCCCATATTATCTTATGTTCTTTCGGAATACAAAGTACGAGAAAATGCTTTCAGATGATTCTCCAGTGAATATTCGGATCAAAGATTTGAAATTCTACAAAAACATTAACAAACGAAACCTGTATCTCACTGATTTGAAAAACCACACTTAAAACAAAATACTATAATACACTTACACCTACCTTCTAACAACAAATTTTTTTTCCCTGGCTGTTCAACTGTTATACTAAAGTAACTAACAAAATATAAGAACATCTGAAGTCACCTTACGATGCTTAGCTTTCAGCTTTCCATCAGGGCCATAGACACAACAGGTGTTATACAACTTATCCCCACTTCGTTCAGGTATTGAACCTCCAACAATGGTGATTTTAAGAAGACGAGCGATTTCAGATAGCATAGCTGTTGATGGAGATGCATCAAAACCGGCATCAATATCCTCAGCATACACTGGAAAGCTATCGTTTGAATATGGGCCGTTCCATATTTCCTGAAAGAAAGCACATAACAAACGTTACACTATTGTGCAGGACATAAAACACTTAATACGAACGGATGACATTCACTATACCTAGTCATTCACATATTTCCGTTAACGACGTCAAATATCACCTAATAATCGGTTAACCTGAAGGACCTTCGTCATATATCACCTAATAATCAGTTAACCTGAAGGACCTTCGTCATTGTAAGTTTAAAACCTGGGCATTTCTATGGTGCAAGACATCAGCATCAATCATTTGTAGGAAAATCAAACATCATTATGAAGTTCATAAATTAGGAAGCCACAACATTAGGTTGTTTGAAGCTCTTAAAACACAGCAAAAAGTTAGAAATGCAACATGAAGATAGCTCCAACGGACAGAGACAAGCTGCAAGGATCGACAAGCATAATTTTGCAAACTCGAAATCATAAGAAATCTCCATCATCATACTCATCATTGCACGTTCTTTCCATAATGTACTAGTTATATACTCAGCACTGGACAGTTTTCCTTCACATATGAGTTCCAAGCACACAGATGCAATGGCTACTGATGTAACAAATAAGTAATGAGTGAAATGAGCTTACAGGCAACACAACAAGCTTTGCCCCCTTCTCTGCGGCCTCCTCTACTGCAGTGCGTGCATGCAGAATGTTTCTCTCTTTATCAGCAATAACTTTCAATTGGCACAGACCAATCTTAAACTGCACACACAGCAATCAAGAATCCACAACAATCACTCAAAAGTTATCAACTTTAAACTCGCCCAACTCTCAACAATAACAATATACCACTTTCCCAATCACAGGATGCCCTATACAGGCAATTTCGACAAAGATTGGATTTTCCGGCAAATTAAGCTCATAAATTGAAAGGATAAAAAAAACCCACCTCTCAAAAACTCAAAAGCCTCCACCAGAACACACAAGACAGCAATCAAGCTATAAATTCATGAAGAAAAATGCCCTCTCTCTCTGATGTGAAAAAGGGAGTACCTTGGTGATGGAAGGAGCCGGCGCCGGCAGGGCTGGAGGCACTCGAGCTTTCTCCGGGTAGAAGGAGGCAGCCATGGATGAGAGTGACGCGGAAGCTATGACTGTGAGTGTTGTGCGAGTTGACTCAGTTCGGAGACTTGTGCTTGGAGTGGGAGTACGATGGAATCGACGGTGGAGAAGGCCTGAGGTCGCAGGGCGCACGGTGGAACGAGCAACAGACGATTGAAAAGCGAGAGAAGTGAGACTTGATGACAAGACCATTCTCCTCATTTCTCTCTCTTTCCTTTTCAAATTTCACTACCTCATCAGTCATCACTACTAATTTTGTCACTGTTCTTTACTGCGAAAAATTAAATAAATAATCGACTTTCAAATTAGCACTTGGTACAAATTTTGATTTCAATTTGGAATATATTTGTGTCACCATATGCAAATGGATAATGAATATATTTACAAAATAGGTTGGTATCACGTTAGTTTGAAATTTAAGCCCAAACAACCTTAAATAAATGGGTTTAAGACTTTAAGACACGTTTGGTTTCCATGATAAGATATAGGGAGATAGGGAAGAAGGTAGATAATAAACACATTTTAAACCGAGTTTATAATCTGAACGATCTGTTTGGTTTCCAAGATGAAGAGAGCTTATATTGTAATGTTTGTGTTTGGTCGGCAAGATTAATAACGTGCTAAAATTGTGAAATGACTCTTTTGACCCCGTTGAATTATTTAATTTACCTTTGACTACCTGATTTCACTTATTTGCCGCCTAATCGCTGATAGAGGAAGCATTCACAGCCGCTTCTGCGAAAACCCTAGTTCGAAATCGAGGAGTCGAAGATCAGGAAACCTAACGCAAATCCTCCCGCCGATGGCTTCTACACAAGGTGAGTTCTCGATATACACAGCTTCACTTTACTCCAATCACATTCCACGGACCAATCTATGATTTCGAAGCTCTCCGTCCACCAGCGTATACGAACTACTGTTGCACAGGATGGTTGAATACAGGTTAAATTGGTTAATTTGTGGTGTGCAGGAAGCGTTGGTAGCGCTCGAGCTCCCAAAACCGAGAAGACTAGACGCGGGTGGACCGAGAAGGAAGAGGAAGTCTTGCTCGCATCGCTTAAGGAACTGGTCGCTCAAGGATGGAAGTCAGACAACGGATTTAGGCCGGGATACATCGGAAAGTTGGAGGCTTCGATGAGAAAGGAGTTCCCACACACTGACTTGAAGGGCACGCCCCACATTACCTCGAGATTAACTAGTTGGAAAAAAAACTACAGCTCGCTTGTATCAATCTTGAACCGCAGCGGCGTGGGATTCAATGTCAATGGTGATTTCAAAGTTGAAGCCAACCTCGACCAGTGGGATCAAATCTATTTGGTATTTATTTTTCTGCTACAATTGATGTCTATGCATTTTTTCGCTTTCAGTTTTTATAATACTAGATTTTGAGGAGCATATGTTGTATGAAGAATATATCTCTGTTGATGTATTTTTTTTCCAATTCAGAAGATAGAATACAAATATAAGAACCTCTCTGTCCGGATTCCTGTGATACTAGTAGGAAGCAAATTGGGATTCATTTATAATGGAGTGCCAGAAATTAAATCTTAGTAGTTATTTACCATTATTTCATAGGTTCTCCAGTATCTCAGCAATAAGAGTAAGCTAGTTTCAACATAATTGAATGAGAGATAGAAGCAAGAATGTCAGATGTGTGTTAGTTTTGTACTTGGAAATTGGAAGTATTATTCTGTCATTTGAAATTTGCTATCTGTGGAGTCAAAATTCAAGAGCATGAAGTTTATTATTAGCCACGAGAATGAAAATATCAAGAACAGGTGCAGTGACAATTAGCTTTGGAGACTTTTTGATATTAGAATTCACAGCTTCAGAATTTTTTTTGTCTGTGCAGTTTATGTCTCATTGCATCCCTGTTATTTTGTTGTACATGAGAAAAATGTTACTGATTAAACTGTTTCCAGTTTAGTACTAGTCATTCAGCTAATATTATGAATGAATTTTCGGTACAGAGCGACAGCAACGCTAGCAAAATTCGTGGGAAGAGTTGGCCACTTTTCGAGGGTTGGAAAGAAGTCTTTGGCAAGGACAGGGCTACTGGGGAAAATGCTGAAGATGTGATGGATGCGGTTAACGATTTGATGAACGAGCACGTTGATGACTTCATGATGAATGCTGAGACATTCGTTGAAGAGCTAGAATCTGAGCAACAAACCGAAACTGACGATGCAAGCAGTTGTCAAAGTAAGAAGGGTGTCCCGGAAAGAGGTCAACGCAAGAGAAAGAAGAAGATTGATCCTGGGATGGTTAGCATGTGCCAGCTGCTGGAAAAGATCCATAGGGATACTAATGCAAGGCTTGAAAACCTTGCTTCCCGTTTTGGATTTGCTGCTGATTTGGGTAAAGCAAGAAAGGAGGTCTTCTCCTTAATCAACAAGGTGCCCGGGCTGAACTTAAAAGAAAATTTCAAAGTCTGCGACAAGCTTCTCGGGATGCCCAAACGACTGGAGTTCTTCATCGGCCTCCCTGAAGTCGCTCAACAAGACTATGTTGTGCACCTTCTGACTGAGGATGAGTAACCTTCTATCTGCTAAATTCATGATGTGGTCCTCTCTTCTATTTTGAACTCGTCTTTTTTGGATTATCGTTTAAAAAACTCTGGTATGTAATGATGGATTACTCTTTAATCATTTCTGCTGTAGTTGTTTAGGTTGTTAAGACTATGGTAATTCTGTAGGTGTGACTACTACCTTCAAAAACTGCAATATCCTATGTATTAGGCGCTTCATTTTTTGCATAATTTGAAGCAGTATTATTAAATACCTATGCGTTGCTGATTCTTTATTCTTTCTTGTTCTTCCGAAGAATGTGCTTTTGTAAATATAATCATTCTACTAATTCTCTCTTCTAAAACATGATTAAAATTATATTAATTTCAACATAAACGAAGATTACACACCACACACATTAATACTCGCATACTAACTTGGCTCTCATGAAAGATGTAGCCTTTACTAACTATTATTTGCATAATAGGAAATACTAGATTACACACCACACAATTATGTAATAAAATTAAATCTTTATGCTCATCGTTTGAATAACCTTGTCCACACACTAGACGAACCACATGAACTTTCTCCCCGATCAAATTTAGGAGCTCTAGGTAGACGTCGAGAAATGGGTTGCTCGGGAATAGATGTTCCGGCAAAACCTCCAGTTACCAATTCTTCATCGAATAGACAACGCCGAGAAGAGGGGACATTGCCAAGAACGGGTGAAGTAACTTCATCATCGTCCGAAGGTATGTTTCGTCCGAAGGTTCTTCTAGGGCTCATTGAATCCGATATATTAATATACTCTCTAACTCTATTAAAGTTAGGGCTTACCGTGTCGGATATATTAACGACGGTCCTAGTCGACGATTCTTCCTTTACATCGTTTAGACCAAATAAAATAGAAAGCTTTTGCATTTCTGGTTCTCCGCTCCAATAATAAGCTTTCACAAGTTCATTTTTCTACAAAAAAATATTTTTGAAATTGCAAAATTATAAAATCAAGATAGATGTTTCTTAATTATTGGTTATTATAATGCTAAGTATAGACAAAGCAACTGCGTAGCGTACCTCGATCAAATCATCCCACATTTCATCGCTTGTGTAGACAAGGTTATTTTCAATGTCGTAGGCGGTCTTGTTATGGCGGGTAAGGGATGTGAACGTATCATATCGTTGCTTCAAAAACAAAAAACGTTCGTGTACCTCATTGTATTCAAGTTTCACCTTGAATTGACGTTGTAGACTTGCTTGTGCACAAAGAAGACCATGTGTGAGAATTTCGGACCTCCACGGGCGAGCTCGAGCGTCCTCACATAAGGCAGAAATGAACGAATCGTCCATTTCCTTTGTCCATCGATCGTTGTAGAAAATTGCTTGTTGTGGTTGAAAGTTTGGATTCATGGCAAGGATTTCCTTTGTTGTAGAAGGTTTCTTTCTTTTTTTAGTTGCGTGCTTGAGAGAAAAATGAGTCTTAAGTACTAGTAATTTTCTTATTCAATAGTACACTTCTCCGTCTAGTCTTATCTACTTTATAGAGTATGAGGACAATAGTAAGGCATGCGCAACTTTATTGGAAGGAAATATGTAATAAAGGTAATAATGTGTCTGTCAAATGTATACCACAGTCTAAAGTAAATTATTCTCAATGGAGTCACATGCAATAACATTATATTCTGCAGACTTCAATAAAATCATCTTTATGCAGGAGAGAACATACACACAATAATGCACCAAATTTAAACTCATTAAAGATCTAATACCAATTACAAAAACAAAAGGGAGTTCATCATCAAGTAATAATGCAAATTACAAAATCTTAGCAATAATGAAACCGAGAAGAACTAGCACGGTGGCCATGAATAAATACATAATGCATAAGTGATCCTCCGGCTTGAGTCGATTAGTCGCAATTCTTCTATTAATCACCGGCTCTGTTGCTATGCTCGATGCGGACATATCCGACAGCATACTCGAATCTTGGACATTAGGTTTTCTGCTTGTGGTAGCAAAGCCTCCGCTTCTTGCACTTTCATATAGGTCGATCCATTTCCAAAAGCCACAAGAACCTGTTTTCGTCGAACATTTGTAATATAAACGTCCGGGGTGATGAGCTTTAGAAGATGCAGGTTGGATCTTCAGTCGTCCTCTCCCGCATTCGCAGAACGGAGCATCTTCATGTGCCTGACCATTCCCATCCATGAGCACCTAATTGCGTAACCATATGTAAGGATGTACTTCAATTTAAAACAATCCAATGCATTCATGTATAAACCCAATTAATAGTACTCTAGTAAAATGGACATAATCAGTCATTATCAGCTAGAATACTACATATCCACAGCCACATCTGAAATGGTCAAATCATTAGGCTATTCACATGCAATAATATATTATAATAATGAACTCTGTAGATTCAAAAATCCATAATTCAGTTTCTGACTTCAATATATTAAATAGAGTTTTAACACTATATATTACAAACATTCCTCACCAACTAATGGCAAGTACCGCATACCAAACAAAATAATTATGTCATATCCAGCTTAACAAGTACAGTTAATGAGCTAAAAAATAAAATCACATAGTTGAATAATCATTCCACATATCTTGCGCAAGTTGATCTCTTTTTTGATTCCATTCATTGGTTGTAGTAATAGTTTCAGCGCAATTCACTTCGGGTTCTTCTTCTACATCATTGCTGTCGTTTTCTCGGGTTTCCATTTCTTGCTCTATAGGATCGACTTCCATTTCTGTTCGGATAAAATTATGCAGGAGAAAACATGCCATAATAAGCCTATTTTGGACTTTGGTGGGGTAGTAAGATGCACTCCTAAGTATACCCCACCTCATCTTCATTATCCCAAATGCTCTCTCAATAACATTACGTGCTTTCGTGTGCCTCATATTAAACAATTCCTTGGGGTTATGAGGGGTGGAACAATTGGGTCCCCATTCCTTTAAGTGGTATCGTACACTTTTGTAGGGAGTCAAGAAACCTTCCGAATTTGCATAACCATTATCACAAAGGTAGTAATTACCTACGAATGTTTGAAAGAATTATAGAGCAAATTAGCTTCGAACAGTGCGCATTTTAAATATGTATGATTGACTATGTGAGTTGTGTTCTATACTAATGCATACCATGTGGTACTCTCAAGCCATTAGTTCTGCTCACGGCATCTCTTAATACTCGTGAGTCACCAGCTGAACCTTCCCACCCAGGTAAAATATATATAAATCTCAGATTTCTATCACAGACGGCTAATGTATTTGTAGATATCTGACCCTTCCGTGTTCTGTACCTCGGTTTATCAGAATTGGTTACCTTAACATTGATGTATGTGCCATCTAAAGCTCCTAGACAACCCTAAAATACAGACAAAGTATATGTGAGGCACAGTCCTGCTGAATTACAGGCAGAAGGGGATAAATGTAATTTAATTAAATATTTAATTTAATTTGTAAAGATATACCTTAAACCACTTCCATCGAGGATCAGTACAATCTTCAGCTACGGGGTGAAGCTTCACTAGTAAAATACTGTGGAGTTTTAAGATTGATTTCAAAACTAAGTGCAGATAGTGAGAGACTGTTTGGCCGGATCTTTTGTAGTCGAACCCAATTATTCTATTTTTCTTATGGTGTGCTAAAATTCCTAAGAAGCTTGCAACTTGTTCTTCCACAGTCACATAATTACCATCACTTAACCCCCTACGTCTCGAAGGAGTAGACACAATCTATGAAAAGTATTGCGGTCCATCCGAAGATTAGAAATGCAATCAATATCACTAACATTAACTATTCTATTCAAATACTTAACTTGATCTGGGATCCTATTTATTAATGAGTAGGAGATGTTGGTTGGGTTAAGTTTCCTTTTTCTTGTGCTTTTAGTAACATATATCTCAGCAATAATGAAAACCATCATCATATATGAACTGATTAGCTCCTGAATTAGCAAGCATACAGCAGCTCCAATCAGCTTCTGGACCATCTTCAAACCAAAATCATATAATCAAAATACAGGAGAAGTATTTGTGTAGCAAACAAACTAGAATTAGCTATAGGTTGTTTTTTATTATATACAGAGGTAATTAGATCTCTGCTGTATTAATGAAAGTGCAACCAGAATTCTGAATTTCATATAACTTATTATGAGAAATAGGGTATGACAGCTATTGTTTGCTGCCCTACATGTAATGAACATTGTTCTCTTCAATGCATGAGTAAAGATCTCTCTAACAACAGGAATACACATTTTATAAATTAATCAAACCTAACTGCAGTATAAGCAATAGTATGCATCTTTATAAAAGCAAAATCCATACAACATTCTTCCATTTGAATTAAATCTTGGTGGAACTCTTTCATTATCATAGACTACAACAATTATGGACTATATTTTTGTTGCTAGGGTGAAGACGAGTTCTGAATACTATTCTTATTTCAGAAAATCCGTAGTTATAAACAGGAACTTACATTGTTACAATAAATATACCACTTCAATGTCAGCTAGCTGTGTATTATGTATAGGCAAAAGTTCTAATTTAACTTAAAATCATACATGAAGATATAGATTGCTCCTTAAGGAGTCAGCATAAAATAAGCATATGTACCTATGAAGATCTGCAAATTTAAAGCAAGAACTAGTATATAAAAAAAAACCACCTACAAATTTTATGCTTCGTTTGTGATGTTGTAGCAAATACAGAAACTTTCTCAGAACAAACATGAGCAAAATATAATGACATCAACAGGCATTAACTGAACAAATTGCATATATTTAAGGCCCTGAAACAAGACAACCCTAAAACATGAGCAGAATTACTATTATTCATTTCATAAACGCAAAATCCATATACCCCAAAATGAGTCTGAATTCCCCAATATATTCAGTTTGAAAAATACCATTATTCCGATTGCATGTGGCTAGGTAATTGATTGGACAGAAAGAAAATACAGGTAAAAACAACTTATTAATAATGTAGGAGTAACCCCATCGCTATTCCACTTCAGATCGGAAACCCTAATTTAACAAAATTTAGCAAACAATATACCTTTCACCACAGCAATAAAACGTGGAATCCTCGACAACCTGGCTTCACGGTGATTACCTCTTTTCTCCACGAGGTATCTCTGTCGTTGTTATCTACAGAACATAAGGTTTGAATTAATTCTTCACCATAGTACAACCGAGCAATTGGACTGAGTAAATACCTATTCTTTCCCAGGAGAATGGCGATCAAAGTCGTGCGCTGCTCATCCACTGATTATTGATCGATTTCTTCTGAGAAAGCTTTTGCTTCGATATTTGCTCGGCTAGGGTTTTTCTTTGATATGGAAAGAGCGTTTGAATCGACTACAGAAATGGTAGGGGTATACTTTTGTCTTTTGGATGTTAATTAATTCCTACTGCTCAAATGGGTCAAAGTAAACGCACCAAATCAACCCGAAAATAACTATGAAGGCTACAGTGAAAATTTACCCGGGCCGGAGCTATTTCTCGGGCCACACGTTAAACCTATCGTGGAAACCAAACACATGAACAAGCCCAGTTTATTTAACTTATCACCCCTTATCATGGAAACCAAACGAGCGCTAAGTCATCTATTGATGGCTTAAAAGAATAATAATAAAGAAATAGATGTGCTCGTGTGTTGTATGCTTATTTTAATACACTAGCAGAGATTACGTGCGTTGCACGTATAACTTTTTATTTTACCTAAAAAAATTATTTTGAATAGTAATATCATTAAACTTAAAAAGAATCTTCAAAGTTTAAAATAATATTGATTGTGATTTCAACACAATATTAGCTAGCTGATGTAATAGTAGACAAAAGATGAACCAAACCATATTTTCTAAATCTTATCTTTTTTCGTAAGAGAAAATTATATTTTGTTAAAAACTTAAAAAAATCATTTGACAATGATAATCATCATAATTATGATAAATTAATCAGATTAAACAACCTAAAATAAAGAAAAGTAAAAACACATTATATTATTCAAGTGGATAGATGCATAATTGTAAATAGTAATCACCAATGAATTATAAAATTACCTTGAATTCAAACAATTTTGAGTATCATGATGACAAAGCCCTACCAATAAAATAGAGTTCTATAAATATTACTCATATTTTGGAAATTTGGCGAAAGTAATATGGAAAGGCCTATTTACATTCATTTGTCTCTCTTCCTAATTACCACATATATAATGGTTCGTGTAGTAAAATACATTTACCTTTAATAGAATTAATTATTGAATAAATAAGAACATGACAAATTCAAATTGATTTACTCATACTCCTTAAAGATACTTATATTCCTCATATTTTTTGTATTTGTAAATGTAATTCTCATTAAAGATAATATACATGTATATTCAAGATTTCGAGGATCATGCTGGGCCATGATGATTTTTAATGTGTAATAAAAATAGTTTACTTACAAGAAAAATAGAAATTAATTTTATAAAATTTAATCTTCTTCTCCTTGTAGATGAATACCAATTCGTGTGGATGATAATTCTAATAAAAGTATAATACTATTGATATTATCCTAAAAATAATTTAATATTAAATTTTCTAAATTTTTTATAATTATATTATTGCGTCATGCCCATAAATAAAAGACATAAAATAGGCAAGAAAAAAGAAAGATTATATATTAAAATTTATATAGAGAAAAGTATATGAATTTAAATTCCATTTTTTATGACATAGTGATAAGATCATGCTTCATGGTGTCTTAGAATAGTTGATTCATATTTATATCACAATAATGTCAAAATAAAAGTTTAATATTTCATGTCGAGTCACCTCGGGTGCGTGTGTGTGTGAGTGTGTTGTGTTTGCCTGATAAAAATAAATAAATAAATAAAAGTTTTGTGTTCAAATGTTTATGTAAATATTGCATGCCCTCTTTTTTTTTTTTTTTTTTTGCAGTCGGATAGTAATAAAAAAATAATTAAAAAAACTAAAATAGCTAAAAAATTGTGTTCCAAACGTAAGGATAATGTGTATTTAAGGCATCGTCGTTGCTGAAAATGGGCTAATTAGTTTTCACAGAAATGTATAAATATATAATATTATATGTCTTGATTTTTGTCAAATCAATACAAGAAATTCTTTTGCACAAGAGGTTATTGTTTCATACGTCCTCTTACCTCTTTCCACATTTTCAAACATTTGATGGAAATATGAATTTATATTACAACAGTAAATATCATTTCATTGATGCACATTAATTTATGGCATCATAATTCACTTTACTTAATAAAAAAATTAATATAATCTAATACTAATTTATACTATTATTTTGGGTATTAGTATTTATTATTGTAATTATGTTTTTTTTTTCAATAAGTCCATCCGTTAACAAAAAACGTGGGATTTTGGAATCAAATCAAAACATATATCTTTATTAAAACGTATTAATTCCAAGATTCCCCTCAACTAAATATCCCAACAATACGGCCATTCCATTTCATGACGTGGAATCTCACATAATTTGTTTAATTTTTACCATCATGTAATAACTTATTTAATAAATAAAAAATCTGAATGGATCCATATTTCACAACTCACTAATTCATAAAATACACTTCTATGAATTGACAATTGAGATCCAAACTCAAATACATTTTCATTCATTATAAAAATTAAAACTCGTAAAATAAACTCATGCGTTTTCTTTTACAGTTGGAAGGACTATTTACTAATGAATATTTTATTTCTTATATTATTATTTTCAAAATTTATTTAAACTCATATATAGCAGTTTGAAAAATTATCCAACAATTTATTAAAACAGTAATGATAAATAACACCCAAAAATATAATTAACATAATTTTCCGGATTATATACTGTATTTGTTTCTGGATTATAATGTGCATTAATATACTTATTTAATAAAAAATTGTATTTTCATCTAATTAAAGTAAAAAAGTGTAGAGAGGTGATAGGAGAGAGAACAATTTCTGTATTGATTTAAACATATAATACGGAGTGTTAATATATTGATGAATTTACACTGAACACTTTTGTAGTATTGAATTTACTCTATATTTAGTGTCAAAAATTTAATTTCTATAAGACTTCTAATAGAAGTGCATTACTAATATAATTACAATTTAAAAGTAGATAACATTAATTAAGTTTATTTTAAATTACCAAGTTATCTTTAAAAAACAATTATAATAAGGACATAATAGACAAATCAAATTTTGTAAAATAAGACTCTTTTATAATAGGGTATAGATTCGATTAAGCTCAAAGTGTGACATTTAAATCATACTTTGTCTTTAATCGCACGTCAGCCAGCAATAATTAGAGCATCTTGTAATTAAAAAATGCCCCAACAATTGACAATCACTAATGACATGCAATTAACTATTTAATTAAGTTAATTAATCAAATCTTAGTTTATCTCTTAGCAATAAACTACTGTGAATGGTTTATGGTTCGTCAACATTTTAGAGCAATCAAATATTATGTTTGGAGTTCGTTGGGCATCCATAATTAATTTCAGATGAGTATATTTTACTCATTGATAATTAAATTTAGTGCATATAACTTGAAAAAAATTAAATAATTACAGAAAAGCAACACCTCACATAATATAATTTAAAGTTTTTTTTTTCTATAGATAAAAAGGCATTATATTGGACCCAAAAGTAATTAAAAAGTTTAAAGAGCAATGAATAATTCTTATGTACTAAGAAAAGATTTTGGTTGAACCATTTTCTTAAAAGGATGGTAAAGAGTAATTATTAGAAAGAGATTGTTGATTCACATAAAAGATTCCCCTTTCATCAATTATCCAGTCTTGTTTTATGTCGTGTCATCACTAGTTACAGCATAATTAGAATAAACAATTGAAGCAAAAAACCAATCTACAAGCATAATTAATTTAATAATTTACAATTAGACCTTAATTGTCATGTTTAATTACGTCATAGATGATGTAAATGTCACTATCTGGATCGTGTTATTTTTTACTTTCCCCTAGAAAGCAGACAAAACTGGTCTTATTCAATACATTTATTTTGTATTTTTCAGATTTTTAAGTTTTTCTTAGTCTACCAGTAAAGTTTTTATTTGAAAAGTCATACCAGTAAAGTTCAAGTAGGCACTTGAGTTAATAATTCCATAATATTAAATTTAATAGACAAAGTTGATAAATTATTAGAAAATCATTCAAAAATCCAATTAATATTTTTCCTCATTTTATCATATTCTCCATTCATTACTGATTCATCTTACCAGGAATAAAAAGAGGCTGAATAAAATAAAAACAAAACTTTATTTAAGATATGAAATAGAGAAATCCATGTGTTACAAAGTGTTCATTCATGTCAACTGATTTTTAAAATATAATATGGAGCCAACTTTTTTACTTTTGTGTAGGAATAAAAAAGTTGTAGCTTTAGACCTATGATCTGTCCCAAAAGGAATAGTTTTTATCACAAATAAATGAAAAAATGAAGTCTTGCTCCCTTTCTATATTCATCCAAAAAGAAAGATTACCCGTTTGAAGAATCCTAAAGAGCAAAAAAGAATGAGGTGGTGGTGGAACCGTGGAGGTGGAGGAGGAGGCGTCGCATATTAAGATTAATTAATGTTAATATGAATCTTGGCTGGTGGTTGATTTTATTTTTATTTCATGGTTTTAATAATATAAGTGGGTTTGGTCTTTTCTTTCGGTTCTTTTATGGTATGGTACTATATTTTCAGTTCGTTAGCATCAGAAGCCAGGAACTAATGTTTGGGTTTTTGTCAAAGACAAACTAGGATGTCTCTGATTTTCTTGGCGACTATTACATCTCTTTGATTTGAAGGTCTCTCTCTCTCTCTCTCTCTCTTTCTCCTCAGACGTGTACACAGGGGCTGTTTCTTTGTTTTGTCTTTTCCTTTGTGTACGTATGCGTGCGTGTTGAATATGTGTGTGCTGTGTGTGTGTGTGTTCCTTTTTATTTTATTTCCTTGCAACGGATCACTAGTTATTTCTGGGAAATTTGCTTTTCTGGAGTTGAGGTTCCTGTGTTTGGTTTAAATATTTTTCTGCAAAGTTCTGAATTTTTCTATGAATCTTTATTCGGTGTTTATAGTTGAAATTTGTTAAGCTGCAAGGTTTCTATGTTTGGTTTTAATATGTTTCTGTAAAGTTCTAATCTTTCCTATGAATTTCAGCTTGGTGTTTATAGCTGCAAATTTTATTTTTTTTCCCCTTTCTTGTCCAATTGTGGAATGGCTACTTTCTTTTTGTGAGGCTATCTTATGAATTTATTGTAGATATGTTTACATGTAGTTCTTTATAAATTAGTAATTTTTCACTGTTTCTTGAGCTGCTGAAACTCAAAATTTTGGGGATTTCTAGTTGATTTTACTGTAATAAACTAAAATCTCAAGCCTTTCTATATAGCTAATATGCTACAAATTAAGTCTAGAATCTGATTATTATAAGATTTGAATGCTTCATATGTCTAGAACTCTTGAAATTCTGAAGGGCTTTTCCCCTCAATTAGGATTCTTGAATTGCTATATCTTCAATTCCTGATAAATTCTCTTAAACCAGGTAAAATTAAACGAAGGATAGCACTCTTGTTTGCATTCATTGATCAAATCCTCAAATTTGGCAGCCTAAAGAGTAGAAGAGGTGTGTAGGATGCAAAGCTTATCTATCAAAGATTCTGAGGGTACCACTGCTGATTCGATTCCAACCTTGTTCGGTAGCCGTATGTCTATGTGGTATTCCGACAAACAGCCGGAGATATCTGTTTCAAAGAGTGTGGCTACTGAGCTAGAAACCACGAAAGAACATGATTTTTATAACGTGAAGCTCTCCGATTCACAGTACCAAGAACACGATTCGTCCTCATCTCTGTCGACTGGCCAATCTTATCATGAAGGATCTACTTCAGCTGGAAGCGATGCTCAGATGAAAACCGTTTCGTTTCAGCCTGGTAATGCGTTCTTGAAATTCGAAGAATGTGTTAAAATGTGGTAAATCAGTGAAATGAAAGAACATTCTCTCTTACACTTTTCTTTGCTATTACCATGATTCTGAATGGAAAAAACCTTGAAATTGGAAAAATATGAATATTTCTTACATGATGCCATGAAGCTTATCTGTTAAATCAGTTGCAATTTTTGTGGAAATGCAGATTATCTCCGCCATCAAGTTCAGACAGAACACAATCAATCATCGGTTGGTTTCAAATCTTTTAGTAATAGTTAGTACTCCGTATATGTTAAAACTTCATCCCTACCTTCTCCACCAACACGAACAATGTTATACGATTGCAACGATGTAGAATTTGAGTTGCTGTATTCGCAGGATTGGGTGTCTTACTCCATGGCTGCTCCGTATTTTGGCAGGATAGCAGCTGCATATGATCCAAGTTCTGTTGTAAGTGCTATACCATCTTGTTCTTTCTCGTGCTAAAGGCGACGCAAATCTTATGAAGATCTTAAAATGCGTTTCTAGTTGTTGCTCTAGTTGATATTCAAAACATGGTTTCTTTCAACTTTCCTTCATATTGCCTCTTACAGTCTCAGTCTACATGCAATCAAGAATCACAGCCCTCCCTCTCTCTCATGAAAATTGTGTTTTGAAATCCTTACCAGATTTATCCTCAAATGGTTGGGATAGCACAAGCAAGAGCCATTCTCCCTCTGGATCGCGACGAAGGTGTCCCCATGTTCGTCAATGCAAAACAGTACCACGCCATTCTCAGGCGTAGACAAACCAGAGCTAAACTTGAGGCTCAGAATAAAGTGGCCAGAACAAGGAAGGTACACTTACACACACCCTAATACCTTAAATTTCCTAAACTTGAACTCCTACCATTCGCTGCAAATCTTTGATATTCAGCCATATCTTCACGAGTCTCGCCACCACCACGCCTTGAGGAGAGCTCGGGGCACTGGAGGCCGCTTCTTGAACACAAAAAAGTCGAACCCTACTAGTCAAGAACCCGAGATCCATCACTCTGAGAGCAGTAGCTGGGGCACTTCCACCACCTCTGCCTCCGATATCTCATGCATATTCAACAATGATGATGTTTTCCAGCAACCCGATTTCAGAGCTTCAAGCTCTTCTTTAAACTTCCCAAACTCAAATCCTATGAAGGCGCGTTTTGGGACACAATCGCATTTGATGGAACACAACGAGATGCTTCTGTTATCCATCGATAGACGGGCAGAGATTCGCTCTACAACGTGATTGTTTCTATCTCCTGTGTGGTTTATCTGGCAGTTCATCCTTGGCTATCTTTCACTGCTTTATGCAGTGTCTCACTTCGATTAGTAATCAATTAATCATCCCTATTTTCTGTTATTTTGGTTATTAGTTTGCATTGAGCTTGTAAATGAACTCATCTCCGTGTAAGATTTTGAATTATGATTTGCTTTTTAATTCCATATGTTGAAGAACATTTGTGCTTGTCCAGCGGTTTTCTTCTGCAATTCTTGCACACACTGTGTAGAACAATAACATTATCAACACACACGTCATGTGATATTTTCAAAAAAAAAATCAAACGAGGTAGCCATCCTATTATGCTCGATTTTCGATCTAAGGACTAATCGTGTACTACCGTAATAAAGTCAGAAGTTGGTTGCAGAAGATTGCAACCGTGCAACGGCAGAAGGGGCCCAAGGCAATAAAACGACGAAGAGTGGTCCTTCTAATCCTGGGATTCAGAGAAACTGCCCTAAAATGGATAATGTCTCGATCCTTTCAGCTCATAGTTTTCATCAATCCTGCATCCCACTAGATCCAAGAATGTCCCAATTTTACAACAAACTAAACCACAACTCGTGAGAAAAGTACATGGTTTCATCACTGCCATCATCAACTTGGAACAGATAAAATATCTCAAGAAAGCCATTGAATTAATCATCTCAATTTCACACCCAAAATACAAATCTCAACATCATTACCAGCCGAATGTGGTCAAGTAAACAAGACTATGTAAGAACTCTCAGCTCAAGATTGCTTTGTGGAAACTCCAACAGTCGAACTAAAACAGCAACATAATCCGAGAGGGAAACTGTTAAAACTTGCATTTCTACATTTTTACAAAATTTACAATGGTATGATTCTAGGCCGAAAAATAAACTCAGACAAAAAGGGGCTGAAAATACAGAAAATCACTTCTTTACCCCTTCCATTCTTCATCTTGTTTACTCCAACTCAAATCACAAAGCAAAGCCCTCTTGATTCTTAGTCGAGAGCCGCTTGAGAAACTCATAGGTAGTGATCATGGTCGTGGCAGACATCGACATTGAAGCCCATCTCGGACCCAACCCTCGATAACAAGCACCCAATCCACCCTCCTTCACCAAATTCCTCACAGTTTGAACAACCGTGGGAGTTCTACCACTCCCACTTCCTTCTCCTCCTCCATCCAAAACCTGCAGCCTCGTCTTAATAGTGTCGAGAGGCATTGTCACAAGAGCAGAAGCTCCACTAGCCAGTGCAGCACTCAATGCTTGAACCGCCATCACAGATTTCCCATCTGGCCTATAACCATTCCCACCATTTCCACCATTGCCATTCTCATTCTTCTTGAAGAAGTAGCACCCAATGCCGCCCCAAATCCCTCTATGCGCCATGGAGTAAGAAGCCCACCACACAGCATTCGAAGGAGCATAAGTCAGTATAGAAATCCCAAATCCTCTGTACAATCCTCTCACTCCATCCGCACGTATAATCTTCCGAAACGCGTCTATTCCACCATTATACTTCCTCAATCCAACTCCACAAGGACTCCCATCACCTTGAACCATTAGTCTCTGGCTCACCACATCAATTGGGGTCCACACCAACTGAGCAGCCATGGCAGCACTCAAACCAGCAGCTGCATTAGCTATAGCCGAAGCCGAGGCCTCGGATAATCCTAGCCGACCACTAGCAACATTGCCTACATTACTCTTGGTAACCTCAAGGGCACCCATGTAAAGGGCACGTGCAGGTATAGTACCCATAAGGGAAGTCCCAAAACCACGGTAGAAACCCTTCCACCCCTCGTTTCTGAAGATGGAGGCCGCCATTTTGAAGCAGGGGCAGTCGTTCAACATCACCTGCTGCCGCGTTTTCAGCACAACAATGGGGTAAAGAGTGCCTGAAACGCCGGAAAACAGAGCTGCACCGAGGAAGAAAAACTTGGATTTATCGAGCATCGCCCAGTCTATATCAGCAGGGAGATGGATTTCAGTTGCTGAATCATCATCTGCAGTCCTCAAACTCATCTTCGCCACTTTCGATTTCTATAAACAACAATTCGTCCAACAACAACAAAATCCCCCAACAAGATAAAAAGTTTTTTCAGCTCAAACAGTAAGAAATTAAATCCCCAAATTCAGCTGGCCGTGTACATAAAAAGGAAAAAGGAATCACTGCAAACTAACACTAACCTCTATAAATCGGTCCAGCTCAAACTACGGGAAAACGAAACCCTAGTGATTTCTATATCAACACACGGCTAATAATTTTTTTTTCCTCTTGCGCAAACAGATTAAAGAACGGAAATGAGTGAGGACGAAAAGATCCAGCATTTCCTCACCGCAAACTCCGAGCCGATCATTTGTAAACATTTTCCATTTCGGATTAGAGCATGGGCAATAAATAGGGATGAGGAAAAGGAATTCAACCAGAATTAAAGTGGATTAGTAGCTGAAAAGTGTAGAAAAAGTTGCGGATGCGTGTGAGAGTGTCTGCGAGGGTTAATGGATTTAGGAATTGGGGGCGAGGGTTTTGGAGGATGGGAGAGACGGACACGTGTCGGTTAGTGTTTCGAGAAGATGGTGTTGTTCTTGGGATTCAGTGTGGCGCAGGTCTAGATTATGTGGTGGGCTACTGGCTGATTGATTTGGTGGAATACTGTGGGTCTTTCATTAGCATTGGCCACTGCTGCTTCTTAATTTATTCAATATTTATTTATTTATTAGTAGATCGGTCGATCTCGGTACAGATTTATCCAATTAAATCAGATTAATTCAATTCTACCTCCAAGTCAGACGGTTTATGATCGATCTTATTTTCGTAGATAATTAATAAAGATCAATAAGGAATAAATGAACATGAAAGTAAAATGAACACAAAAGAATTACGTGGTTCGATCAATCGGAATAGATCTACGTCCACGGGGCGGAAATAGTATGAATATTATTGCTAGTATGAGTATTGGTTACAAGATTGTTAAGCTCCTATTTATAGATGCTCATATGAAGCTTGATTCTAATACAAAGTCTATTCTTATATAAGGATTCTTTGGGCTTATCTCCATCTTCATAGTAGATATCCGAGTCTTCTACACTCTATTGGAGTCTGAGTTGTAGTCAATCAAGAAGTCTTCCTTGCTTGGGCGAAACTTACATAGGCCGAGCTTAATATCGGGGCACATTTATGTTGGGCCTAATGCTTGGGCCTAATAGTTGGGCCATATCCTATCACATCCCCCTCTCCAAAAAGGGTGTATAAATGAGGATGTGATTTAGGGGTATAGCTGAGTGAGGAGAGATGTAAAAGAAATGTCTTGCCCCATCGAAAAATAAATTTGACAAAGTCAAATGCATACCGTCCCATCAAAAGACGAGGTAGATAAGAAATGCCTTTTCCCGTCGAAAAATAAATTCGACGAAGTCATGTGTATCGTCTCGCCGAAGCCGAACACGGGATGTGTCATTTACTTTTAATAAATGCGCCGGTTGAATTCCCAATAAAGTAGGGCACGATTGGACGTGTGGGGGGGGGGGAAGGCGAAAAGGCGGAATAGGGATAAAGCTTCTTTGATACGCCATTTCCTCACATTTTCCAAAACTTTCAAACTTCTTTCGAGTTTTCTGCCCTTTTTCTCCGCCGCTTGCGACTTTCACCGCCGCTGCTTGTTCACCATCAGAATCCTTCACATTTGTTCACACAAGTAAGTGATTTTTACCATGGCCTCTTCTTCTGTCAGTTTTAGTCACGGTGACGAGAATCGTGATGAGTCTGTTTCATCGTCGGGTTCTCCAGCGGCGACATTTATTCCGTCGCCTTTCGTAGATATCGAGTATTTTACAATAGATTCTCCTGTTCCTAGCATTCGTAGGGTCCGGTTTCCTCCCGTAGAAAAATCCTGTAAAGTTCATAATTTTCCGTCAATTTTAGATGCTCGAAGAATTCGGAACATCGCGAAAAAATTTCTATTTCCTAACTCCGTACTTCTCGTTGCTCCCCGTCCGGAGGATAGGGCTTGTGGGCCTCCGGATGGATTTTTTACCGTTTACGAGGAATACTTGAAGTGTGGTCTTCGTCTTCCTCTTCCTCTTCCTTGGATTTTGCTGATGTGCTTCGGAAGTTCAGCATACCTCTAGGGCAGATTATGCCGAACTCGTTTAGGCAGCTAGTCGGTCTTAGTGCCGAAGCTGGTCGCTTCTGTCGTCCGCTTTCCCTAGGATTGATCCTTAGGTTCTTCCAACTCAAGCCTAGTTCGTCGGGGTGGTTTTATCTCTCCCCTTCTCGTGGCTTTCGAATTAAAACGAAGTCAAAAATTTCGAACTGGCAGAAGAAAATTTTCTTCTGCCGATCTGAAGAGGTCCCCCAATTCATCTGGAAGACAGATAAACTAGGTGACCAAGGCACCGAAGAAGGATTCGGTGATCTTGAGAAAAATTTAGTAGAGCTCGGCGTCGTTGACAGAGATTATGGCGAGACCGAGCTCGGCCTTTTAGGACTGAGCGCTTACGATCCAACTTCGATGTCGGATCCGGCTGAGAGTGAGGCCCTACTCTGTCTTGTGTGTCTTTTTCCATTGACTGTTTGTTTTAACCTGTTCTTTGCTTTGCTGCAGTGAATTTCGGCGCAATCCAAAAGAAGAGGCCGAGGTCGGCTTTGGAGCCGGAGAAGACAACATCCGGTGCCTCTTCGGAGAGGACTCTGGACTTGGCATGTTCACCAGCGAACTCTCCCCGGTTGAGCTCTCCTCTGCCTCGTTCAATCACCCACCGAAGCAAGGAGGCCCGAGTGGCTAGTGCACCCCTTATAGAGGAGGTGGGTGACCTGGTACACGGTCAGTCATCTGACCGAACAACAGCTCGTGAAAAGTCTTTCCCCGAGGTAATTGGTCTTAATTCTTTGATTATATTAATGCAGTTGCTTAATTTGATGCTGATCCGTGTTATTTGCAGGAGGCCGAGCTGGCAGTAGCCGAGCTAACGAGCTTGGCGAACTTCGTTAATAGCGGGGTTGCCAAGTATCAAAAGCTGGCTCGGGAACTGGAGATGGCCAAAGATGATTTGGTTAATAAAGTTGTCGTAGCTGAGGCGAAGGCCAAAGAGGCCGAGGAGAGGGAAGCCGTAGTGTTGGCCGAAGTGGCCTGTCTGAAGGCCGAGGTATCCTCGGAGAAGGCGAAGGCGGCTGCTGTAAGGGCCGAGGTGGCGTATTCGCAGGGGGATGTACTCCGCGCCTTTGCGGAGAGGATCTTTCTTTCGGGGCAGTTCTCCAAACTCGCGACCGTGCTGAACGCTCCTGTGGAGTCGGGCGTCATTGACGCAATCGCCGAGGATTACCCAGACTTGGACAAAATCAAGTATGGGTATGAGCCATGAGGTAACGTCGCATGAGTCTCTGCTTTGTTCTTACGCGGAGGTGCTGGTGGAGAACATGGCGGCTTTCCCCGTGGTGAAGAAGCTTGCCTCGTAGTCCTCGGTGCTTACCGTAGAGGCCGTCCAAAACTGTCCGGTCGACAAGGATCCGTTGCTCGAGGCTGTGATTGCCAACCTCGGTGCCGAGGTGGAGCAACCGGTGAGTAATGATCCGGAGGACACCGGGGCCGAGCAGGAGGGACCCCAGTAGGAAGAAGAGGACCTTGAAAGGGTCAGTTGATCCTTTTCAAGTTTTTTTTTTTTCCAGGCTATATGTACTTCGGCAGCACTAGGATGTCATTTTTACTTATGCCGTAATGGCCTTAATGAAATTTTCAATTTTATTAAAAGTATCTTTCTCACCTTTGTGTAGTCGTCTCCCGAGCTTTTTGATGTATCTCCTTAGGTGGAACAAATCCATCAATTAACTCGTGCCCTCGAGGCAGAAGTCCTCTACTTAAAAGGCAAAGTAGGACACGTCAGAACGAGGCCAATGTTAAACTTGTTGCCGTGCAAGAAAAATTCAACGAGCTTTAAGCTCGGTTTCTCGAGCAGCAAGAAAAGTTGGAGATCTGTCAAGAGGATGCCGAGCGGGTCCTCGAAGAACACAAGGAGTACGAGGCGATTATCAGCCGAGCTGGCGGGCTCACCATTTCTGAAGTGGAAGAGAATGTGAAAGAGTCCCTGGCTCGATGCAAAAGCTACAAAAAGCAATATGAAGCTGGCTCCTGGGAGCTTCAAGAGCAAGTGGACGAGCTGAAGCGAGTAGCCGGGGTATACAAGATAACCCTAGCTCGCCGTCCGAAGTTGGCTCGACTTGTTTCTAAAGAGGCCGGGCCTTCGAGTTCGTCCAATCCCGGCTCCAGCTCGAGGATCGTCGATTGTCATCCTCGGGAATTCTTGGATCGGGAGCGGGAGCTGACGGTTGTATGAGGCCGAAGGGCTCAAACTGATCGGGCCCGAGGTAAAGGAGTAATAATAGGACGAAGTAGAGGTAGAGGTAGAATGAATATAGACGATATTTTGAATTTGAATACCGATAGAGACTTTGCTAGAGATTGACTTAATTTTAGTAAGCCTAAACCTCGAAGCTCTCCGTCTTGATGTATGTAATTGTACTTCTCCTCCTTTAATGAAATAAAATGGAAATTTTATTTGTGTGCGAGTCCTTGTAACACTTTCTCCTCGCAATGAACTACAGTCTAATTACATAGCTCGTCCCCATATTAAAACGAAGGTATTTCGTCGTAATAAAATGGTAGTTCATCCTCGTTTAAAACGAAGGTAATTCATCTTCATTTTTAAACGAAGGTAGGTCATCCTCGTATTTAAACAAAGGTAGTTCATCCTCATTTTTAAACGAAGGTAGGTCGTCCTCGTATTTAAACGAAGGTAGTTCGTCCTCGCCCAAAACGAAGGTACTTCATCCTCGTTCAAAATGAAGGTAATTCAGCCTCGTATGTAACGAAGGTAATTCGTCCTCGTATGAAACAAGGGTAGTTCGTCCTCGCATGAAACGAGAGTATGGGTTCCTTATTTGTCAAGAAGTATCGATAGGGGTGGTCCCTTTATGCACGTTTATAGTTTACCCCAATTTGGGTTTTATTCATCCTCGAAAGGGTATTATGTCATCCTCGTAAGAGTATTTAATTATAAGGACGAGAAAATATGCATAAGTAGAAGAGAGATGTACAAGATGAAGTATGCAAGACCAAACAATTAAAGGAAAAATAGAAACTTTATTAATAGAAAATTTGAAGTTTAAAAAGAGCAAGATAAAAAGACGACCTGACTTTCGACATAAGTAAAAAGTATAGTACAAGACCTAAATGAACTAGATGGACTCGAACATTACTCTCGGCCACTTATGCAAAGTATCTCTTTAAATGAGTAATGTGCCATGCACGGGGTATTGGCTCACCGGATAAGTGGGCGAGCTTGTATGACCCTTTGATGAGGACTTCTTCAACTCGGTAAGGTCCTTCCCATGTGGCTTCTAGCTTGCCGAGCCTTGCAGCCTTAATGACTTCGTTATTTTGAAGAACGAGGTCGTCTACTTAGAACTGTTGATATTTGACTCTCTGGTTATAATACCGAGCTACTTATTGCTTGTACTTGGCTTCCCTTATGTAAGCGAGCTCTCGCTTTTCTTCCACCAGGTCTAGGCCGGTTCGGAGATTTTCTTCATTGTCTTCGGCTGAAAAATTGATAGTGCGAGGGCTCGGCAGGCCGATCTCTACTGGGATCACTGCTTCGGTTCCATACACCAAACTGTAGGGTGTTTTCTCCGTTCGAGGTCCGGGGAGTTGTCCGGTATGACCATAAAACTTAGGGTAAGTTCGCTACCCAGTCTCCTTTGGCTTTATCAAGGCGAGCTTTGAGTCCCTTGACGATCGTCCGGTTGGTGACTTCGGTCTGGCCGTTTGCTTGAGGATGGGCTACTGAGGTGAACTTTTGCTGAATATGAAGTTCTTCACACCATTCCCTAAACATTCTGTCTATGAACTGCGTCCCATTGTCCGAGATGAGGATATGGGGTATGCCGAAGCGGCATACTATATTTTTCCAGACGAAGTTAAGGGCGTTCTTGCTCGTGATTTTTGCCAAGGGTTCGGCTTCCACCCATTTAGTGAAGTAGTCGATGGCTACGATGAGAAATTGGAATTAGCCGGGAGCTTTGTCTAGTGGACCGACGATGTCTATCCCCCATTGCATGAACGGCCACGGGCTTTGCATGCTGGTGAGGTCGGTCTGAGGTAACCTCGGCACGGTCCCATAGATTTGGCATTTTTGACACTTCTTGACGAGGTCCACTGCATCCTGGAACATCGTAGGCCAATAGTATCCCCACCGCATGACTTTCTTTGATAGTGCCCTAGCTACGATATGGCTCCCACATGACCCTTCGTGTACTTCTCGCAGTGCGTAATCTGCTTGGTTCGGTCCTATGCACCTCAGGAGGGGCTGGAGGTATGATCTTCTGTAAAACACTCCCTGTTCAAGAACGTATTTTGGAGACTTGCTCAAGATTTTCCTAGCTTCGAGCTTATCGCTGGGTAGTTCGCCCTTCTCCAAGTAATTTCGAAGGGAGGTCATCCAGTTAGGCTCGTCGTCAGTTACTAGGTTGGCCTTAGCTTCGTCAATACTTCGGTGTTTGACTTCTTCCACTGGAGGGCTTGTGGATGATGACGCTAATTTTCTTAGGGCATCTGCTCGGCTTTATGGAGATACCTTTTCATCCTGTCGCCTTTAGCTTCGTAACCTCCTAGCATGTGGCTCACTATGACCTGAGAGTCACTGTAAACTTGTACAGCTCGTATCTGGAGACCTTGAGCTAGGCGAAGTCCGGCGATTAAGGCTTCGTGCTCCACTTCGTTGTTTATTGTAGGGAAGTCGAACCGAAGTGCATAAGTTGTCTCTTGTCCTCTGGGCTGAGGAGTATGATGCCTGCCCCGCTTCCCGAATTTCTCGAAACCCCGTCCACGTATACCTTCTAACAATCTTTAGGTGGTTCTTTTGCAAGTTCGGCTTTGGTGTTTTTCGAGGTAGGCTTAGATGGCTCCGGCGTTTCCATGAATTTGGACTCTACTAGGAAGTTTGCTAGGGCTTGGCCTTTGATAGCTTTGCGAGGACAATAAATGATAGCCTGCTCGCCTAACTCAACCGTCCATTTTGCGATTCTTCCCGAAGCCTCCGGTTTCATTAGCACTTGCCGAAGTGGCAGGTCGGTGATGACCTGTATGGGGTGTGCATGGAAATAGGGTCGCAACCTCCTTGCAGCGTTTACTAATGCCAGTGCGATCTTCTCTAGAGGCTGGTACTGTGTCTCTGGTCCTTTGAGTGCTCGGGTGATAAAGTAAATAGGAAGTTGCCGATGTTTTTCTTCTCGGGTGATCGAGTCTTTGGTTGACCATATTGTATTGGTATTGTGACAGAAAGTTCCGCGGGTTGCACGATCCATTATATGGTTTGATCGACGGCACCCTATACTTATCTGGGAGAGAAGTGTAGAGTATCCGGTTGGTGAAAGAGGTAGAGATCCTCCTGTATACGCCGAACCTACTTCCTCGATAATCGTTCTCGTTGTTTCGAGGTGGGACGCGATGGTCCTCCCCTTGACGATTAAGGTTAACACCCAATCGCCTAGGAGGAATATCTGTATTTCGTGCGCCAACGATCCTGACGCTAGGGGATTTTTGTCGTGGTTGCAATCTGGATGTAACTTCACGCTCTCTATCATCGCTGCGCGAAGGTGGCCTTTTTCATGATTTTAAGCTTTTTGTTGTTTGGCGAACTGGAGAAAATTTCGCTTATCATGCCCGAGGTACTTCCTGACAGCATCGTCGAATTCGTCCGGTTGGAGATGGACGTCGTCCTCCTCCTGGCTGCTATTGTGACCTTCTCCTTCTGGATAGATTGGATCGCCATGCTTATCCAACGGCACGTGCTGAACGTGTCCGTCCGGAGTTTGGCCTCTCGCGTGTTCCTTCCCGTGTCGTCGGCGTGTTGCAGGGTTTGGATCTTGCGCCTGGCTTGCCTCGGCTTCGTGGATTTCTATCTCCCGAACTGGTGGATTTGCTGTCTGACCTTGTCCGGTTTGTTTAGTCTCCTTTTTCTTGTTGGCAGCGGCAGCAACGGTTGATCGTGTTGGCCTTCCTGTCATGACGACAGATTACCCAGAAAACTTTTGATCGGAAATCACAAATTTATCTTTTCCACAGACGACGCCAGTGATCGATCTTATTTTTGTAGGTAATTAATGAACGCCAATAAGGAATAAATGAACACGAAAGTAAAAGGAACACAAAGGAATTACGTGGTTCGATCTATCAGAATAGATCTACGTCCACGGGGCGGAAAGAGTATGAATATTATTGCTAGTATGAGTATTGGTTACAAGATTGTTCTCCCCCTCATTCTATTCTAAGCCCCTATTTATAGATGCTCATATGAAGCTTGATTCTAATACAAAGTCTATTTCTATAAGGACTCTTTGGGCTTATCTCTATCTTCATAGTAGATATCCGAGTCTTCTACACTCTATTGGAGTCTGAGTTGTAGTCGATTAAGAAGTCTTCCTTGCTTGGGCCAAACTTACATAGGCCGAGCTTAATATCGGGACCCATTTATGTTGGGCCTAATGCTTAGGCCTAATAGTTGGGCCATATCCTATCAGTATATTTTATTTGGAAATATATACTCTCTCCATGCTGTTTATAATCGACCATTTCCTTTATTGAGACGTTACATTGATAACATGTCATTTTTCAATAAAGAAATAATTATAAATTTATTTGTTTTTCAACTTTTAAGATTTTTATATTAAATTAAAAATCTTAATACGATATTTTATTTAATATCAAAAATCAATATATTTTTATACATTTATAATGCTCTACTTTTAAAATAATCAAAATTTTATTAAAATACTTTTAATTAATACTTTCCTAAAAAACCGTGAAAAAAAAATGACCCGTTTACGAAGGGAGTATTAAATTATTAAATACGAGTATGAGAAAATACTATCGTATTCTATATTCCTAATGTACACTTGCTAACTGGGCCTTTCATTTGGTATCACTGTAGGCTATGGGTCCAACAGAAAAAATATCGATACCCTTGATACATAATCCATATCTGCTTTCACATCTGGGCTTAGCCCAAGAGTTCTTGAATAAATAATTATTGGATAGTACTTCTTCTTCCGTCCTATTTAAACTGACCAGTTTGATTATTACCACACATTTGAATAAATAATAGGTCAGTTTAAATAGGACGGAGGGAGTATGAATCAAAAAATTAAAGCTGATCGATCTCTAGAGAAAAGAGTACTATACACATACTTGGGAAATTGAATAATCCATGAGCTTTCACACATGTAAGAGTTCTTCAATTATGGTTATTATTATTTAATTAGTTGATTCATTCGAATTTCACTAGTATCTTTCCAAGTCTGGTTGTATCTGAATTGCACCACTAATTATGGCTATAGAAAATTTCAGAGCTAATCCTATTTATCAATTATCATTAGTCAACTTTAATTAAGACAACAATTAATCAAGCAAAAGTCCTTCGGTTCGAAGTGGTCTTGACCTGGCTGCACCTTGTTTTACACCCTTAAAAATTAATACCATGATTATTTCTTTCTTTTACATTAGTTATACTGTATAACTCGCCCCACAAGAGCATGCGTATGAGAATTAGTAAGACCAGGCTTCTCTTGATCGAGTTGACCAAAATTAATTAATACAACTATATGTCTCAATAATTTCGTTTACTTTGTTATATATATATAAACTTATAGTGCTATGCATCATTTGCGCGCAAAACATATACTAGAACTACTTCATAAGAAATTAAAACAAGTTAAAAATAACCACCGGTTAATAGAAGAACCGGAAAGAATGGCTGCAGAAGTAGCAAAACGATGCTGCAAGAAACGGTGAAGTAGCGAGATTCATCAAACTGGTCGAAGAAGATCCATATCTCGTTGATGTAGCTTCATTTGCATGTTCAAGAAACATTCTACATATAGCAACGATGCATGGACAAGCAGGCATCGTCGAAGAGGCGACGAGTAGAAATCCACAGCTAGCTCGAAATTTAGATTCCCAAGGCTAAAAACCGTGCGACAGATCTCTAGAGAAAGCTCTCCCGACACAGATTCATTGAAAATCGAACAGATCCTTCTACACAGGACTCCTTCTTTCCACGAGTCAATCGAATTTCTTGGCAAAATGAGCAACGTCACGATGGTGGTGGTGGTCCTCATAGTCACCATGGCGTTCCAAGCCGCCGTCAACCCACCCGGCGGCGTGTGGCAGGACAACTCATCGCCTCCGCACAAGGCCGGCGAAGCCGTGATGGCAACTAATCGCCTCAGAATATTCCAGAAATTCAAACAAGCTAACACTGTGGCCTTCGTTTCTTCTCTCATCGCGATCTTCGTCCTCACCACCGGACTGCCGTCCAAGCACCCCTTCTTCACGACGGCGGTCGTGTACACAATGTGGGTGTCGCTGGCAGCCATTGCGGTCAGCTACGGAGCTTCAATAATGGTGATCACTCCCGATATGGAAGCTCAATCACTTGCTCATGTTATCAAGGTTGTAGTGATTGTTTCTCTCAGCATCTATGGAACGGTCTGCGTTGGGGCTTCTTTGTTGCAGTTGCACTCGTGGATGAAGAGCAGGGATCGGTGGCTGGAAGCTTCTAGCCTCGACCCTCGATTCCAAAGTCGGTTTTCGTCCCTCTTGCAATTCGCCACCTAGCGTTTTGTCTCTTATACGAGACGCGGCTCGCCCTACTAACAGGGCCGGCCGGAGCCAAGAATTTGTGTATGGTCGGGCGAGATTTCACCGGCTCTGTGTGGCGACGTCTTGTTGTTGTTGTTGTTGTCGTTTTCCTGCCAGACTCCGCCGGGAGGGCTGATGGCGGCATGGAATGCCATGGTGGCGATGAGGAGCATCATCACCAATATCATGTCCATGAGCTTGGGGGTGTTGGTTTGGAGCACTGATTTTCTCACCAATTTCGTCAATATTCTTTCCATTTCGTCATAAGTGTTTCTGGGTAGAGGGGTCTCGTTCAACTGTTCAAGATATCAAGTGCTGTTTTGCCCATGAAGTTCTGCGTTTCCTTCTCTATCATATTGCATTCCACCAAGTATCGTATAGTCTGACCAATTTTTTTTTTTTTAAAAAAAAATAATTAATTGCTTTCTATACATAGAAAAAGAAATAGACTAGTAGCTTGTTTCCACTATCATTACTTCATTAGACATTAATACTATATTTGGACGTCCATATCTTTCGAACGTCATTTCCATTTATTGGTAATAGGCCCACAATAAAAACACTTTAACATTTTACATTTTAACACTTTAATACAATAAAAAATATTAGATGGACTTACAATTATTCCATTTTAACATTTTGATTTTTAACATATCATCACAAAATATTAAATTCCGTGCTGGAAATTTTAGCTCCATATATCATGAACGGGGAGACTATCGATCTATTATGATTTGCTATATAAAATTAATAAAAATTAAGATTTGAAATCTATACAATTAAAACAGAGAATCTATCTGATATACATGACTAATTAAAAAAAAGAAAAAAGACAAGAAAAGATGAGTAGGTGGTACCTCAAGTTGTTTGCACCTAGAAGCCAAATGCAATTCAGTCTCCCCATCATCATCAACTGCACGGACAAACTCCCCCAACTTCTCCGCCGCAACCTTCAACGCAGGTAGCTGATCATGTTTCACGCACAGATGCAGCACAGTCTGCCTGCGGTGAACCCTCTCCATAGGCGGAAAGAAATCCAGTCGAAGCAGCTCCTTCAAGACCTCGACATGCCCTTTCATGCTATTTTGTAAATTTAATGATTTCAATATTAATTTTTAAGGTATTAAAATATAAAAAAAATATAATAAAAAAATTGAATAAAATAATACTAAAATGAGCAAATGACGATAAATACTCACGAATAGTGCTCACAGGAGATGAATAAGATATCATTCCTCTTCTTTTTTATTAGTACTCCCTCCGTCCCACTTAAATAGTTCACCTTTCCTTTTCGGTTTGTCCCATATAATAGTCCACTTTCTAAAAATGGCAAAAATTAAGGACAAAATAAAAGCCCCTTATTATGTTTAATTTAACACTAATTATGTACTGGCCCACCCGGCTAAAATAATTTTTTGCCTACCCCCAATTTTTATGGGGTAGGATCCAGTGCTGTGGGACAAAACACAGCATTGCATGCTGTGCAATACACGACGGCGTTTTAATTTAACTTTTCAGCTTCCCAAACTTGTCTATTAGTAATCTATTTTATTTTTTATTTTCTTAATTTCCCACATTTATCTCATTGCAGTAAAATCTTGGCGCCACTGTAAATCTTTTTCCCTCCAAAGCTTGGCTCCTCAACAAGAAATTTTGATTGTGCCGATTATGTGAAAATTGAAGAGAGGATTCTCACGCTCATACATTGGATAGCTTGGAGGTACTGATTTCTCAAAAAGAAACACAACCCAACTATATTTATTGTTTTATTTTTCTCTTTGTTAATTTTCTAATAGAGATTCTTCGTAATAACTCACATTAACATAGCAACAATAGATGAATATTGAAGATTAAGCGCTATTTTAAGTTCTCGTTTGTAACATTTTACTATATTGAATTTGTTATTGATACAGTATATTGTTTTTCCTTTTTTTGATATTCACAGTCTTTATATATGAGAATTTTACCTCAATGGATTTTAGTTCAGAATGTGAGTTCAAGCCTAGAATTGGTATGGAATTTAACAATTTGGATGAGGTTTGGATGTTTTGGGTGGAATATGGAGGAAGAGCAGGGTTTGGAGTCAGAAAACATTATTATAACAAGAACAAAACTACTGGTCGTATAACATCATATAAATATGGTTGTTGTAAGGAGGGTGTTCGTGAAACCGAAAAAAGACCTCTAGCTCTCAATCCTCACCTTGAGACTCGTACGGGTTGTAAAGTAAGATTGGGGGTCACTCATGTAGATAGTAAATATAAAGTAAATGAATTTATCGAAGAACATAATCATCCTCTCCATCTCCCAGAGACGGTTCATATGTTGTCATCCGAACGAAAAATCACAGAAGTTCAAGCGCATGAGATTGATTTAGCAGAGGATGTTGGGATCAAATAGAAATCAACCTTCAGTTTGATGGCTAAACAAGCAGGGGGAAGAGATGGTCTGGGTTACACCATGTTGGATGCTAAGAATTATCTTCGATCCAAGAGACAAAGGAGCATGGTATATGGTGAGGTTGGATGCTTGATGGGATATTTTCAAAAACAATTATCTAAAAATCCATCATTTTATCATGCTTATCAAATGGATGTAGAAGAACAAATAACTAATGTGTTTTGGGCAGATGCAAGAATGTTGATCGACTACGGTTACTTCGGTGATGTTGTATCATTGGATACCACACATTGTACTAATCGTGCTAATAGACCGCTTGCTATATTCTCAGGTTTCAGTCATCACAAAACAGCTGTGATTTTTGGAGCTGCACTTTCGTATGATGAAACAGCAGCGTCATTTAAATGGTTGTTCGAGACATTTTTGGAGGCACACAATCAAAAAAGGCCTCTCACAGTCTTCACAGACCAGGATCAAGCCATGGCAAAGGCCTTGCATGAGGTAATGCCTGACACGTATCATGGGTTATGCACATGGCATTTGATGCAAAATGGCATCAAACACTTAGGAAACTTGATGAAGGAAGGATCGTGTTTCTTGACAGATTTTAAGAATTGTATGTATAACTTTGATGATGAGATTCAATTTGAGGAGGCTTGGGCTGTTTTATTAGCAGAATATAATCTACATGACAATAAATGGTTGAAACATATGTACAGTATAAAGGAGAAATGGGCACGTTGCTACATGAATGCTTACACACTTGGTATGAGAAGCACACAACTTAGTGAGAGTGTCAATTCTTATATGAAAAGTTGTATGAAACCCCACTTGAATATTGTACAATTTTTTAAGAATTTTGAGCAGGTTGTTGAGGAGAAGCGCTATGGCGAACTAAAGTGTGAATTTGAGGCACGCCAGAAGTTACCTAGATTGAGATTAGGGAGCTCTCCCATGTTGCGACAACTTTCAAAGATTTATACACCAAGAGTCTTTGATTTATTTCAGAAGGAGTTTGTGTTGTTCGCAGCTGCGTACATCAAGCACAGAAATGAAAATGGATCATCATTTGAATATATCATTGGAATTATGGATCGAGACAGAGAATGGAGAGTGCAATATGATCCGAATGGGCAGATAATTTCATGTAGTTGTCGAAAGTTTGAGATGACTGGATTAATATGTTGTCATATTGTGAAAGTTTTTGATGTGTTGGATGTGAAGTTACTGCCAGAGCACTACATTCTGAAAAGATGGACAAGAGAAGCTAGAAATGGTGTTGTGAAAGACTACATAGGTAATGAAGTTGAAGAAAATATCGAGTTACAAAGCACAGAGCGATATCGAAAATTATGCATGGTGCTTATAAGATTGGCGACTGAAGCTTCCATGTACCAGTCGACATTTTCCTTGGTGCATGAAACAATATCCGATTTGAATAAAAAGGTAATGGGAATGCGTTTAACTGAAGAGGGGCAAGAAAATAGCTCTAGTGCGAAGATCTCTCCAGCAGTTCCTTCTATGGTGACAGCAAAAGGGTTCAAGAAAAAAGTTCTTGTGAAAGGGTCAAAACGGCGACTTAAGAGTTGGGTAGAGCTTCAACCAAAACGAAGAAAAACAAATCCTAAAGTTAAGGTATGTCAACTACAAAATACATCATGATTTGAAAGTAAATTGATTGATTGCTTATGAGATAAATATTTGGTAATTCTTATAGAATCTTGGAACACAAAGTGCATTGCCTGTTTCTTGTTCGGCACCCGTGGCACCTCCGGCACCTCTGCCATCTCATATGTGCCTTGAGAGGACTACAAATCAATTGAATTTCACTGAATTGTTGATGGTATGACTATTTACATTATAACAATTCTGTAATTGAATTAGTTATAATTTATCTTCTCTTCTTTTGTGTAGGTACCCCTTGATCAATTCTCTAAAACTTCTCTAGTTCTTTCTTTTTAAATTTTCCATCTCTAAAAGTTTTCACTTTTTAAAATATATTTTGTTTCATCACTTTTTTAACATACTTTTCCTCTTGTCACCTTTTTTACCTATATTTTTTTTTTCTTTCTCATCATTTTTTCTACCTAATTTTTCTTTCTCTCTCATCACTTTATCTGTCTAATTTTTTTCTCATCACTTCTCGTCTTTATGGATAGTGAAACCGCATGTTGTGCATCTTCTAATTAATTCCTAACATGTGGCAAGTAAATTGATATTTACAAACTAAAAACTTCTAATCCTCCACTTTATTTCTCTTTCCTTTTTGCCTATCAATATTTTTCTAATATAAAACTTTAAAGCAACAAAATATGGGCTGATGCATTATTTTTAAAACTATAATTACATTGCCTATTAGGTTCGTTTTTATTGGGTTATGTTGTAGTTTTGATATTTTTTTTATTAGTAATCAATTATTAGTGAATTTTTTTTTATAATTATATGTTTACAAGTTTAAACATTTGTCATTTTATAGTATCATATACTAAGCTATATACTTTTTCTAAAATATTACTATAAGCATATATTAGTAACATAAATAACATTAGATAAAGTATTACCATTCATTCTTAAATTCATAAGGTTATATAAATGACTGTAAATAATATATACTTCAATTTGGGCTATAATTTTTTTTTTTCTGTATTGCGAAGATTGGTATAAAGAAATGATTTTCACAACATTGTGTTGCAGCACCCAAATAGCCTTCTTCTCTCCATACATTTTCTCTCTCATTATAAAAAACAAAGGCTTTATAGATTAAATAATATAGTTTTAATTTTAGTATACACAATTATAATTCAAAAAAAGAAGAAGATAAAATTCATTTCTTATTCCTTCTTGATAACAAGCATAAGAATCAAGTATTCATTCTTATGTTCATTCCATTCTTACTCTCATTTTTCATTTCTATCTTATTTCATTTCATCATACCGAGCATCGAATTATAACTTTATCCATTGTCTTATCATCAACAACCACATTTTCCTTTATATTTATAAAGTGTATTTTAATAGATTTTATTAACTCAAACCTCTATAATATGTAAAATCATTTGACCTTGTGAATTAATGCTTGTTAATTGAAAATACAAGTCTTTTAAGATTTTGTTATATCTTAAAATAAAATGGTTAACATAAAGAAAAACCTATTTGACTGTACAACCGGTTCCATTGATGACATGTGCTTAAAGTTTCCTACATATAATGTTGAAACTTCATCAAATATTGTATATTGGGACTTATTCTACACCTGCAATTATATCGAATAAAACTTATCAGATGTATATTAGCTTTTTATTTTGAAACATATATACTTATAATACAATTACATCTTTTTTTGTTTGACTGTATTAGTTTGAGAACAATTGTTCTTCTCTTTGCTCTTAGACATAAGTTTATGCTTTGTGAAAAAAGTACTTGATAAAATTACAAATCTTGTAAGATTTTATTAGAATTTTAAAATAGGCAAGGTATAGATTAATTAGTGCACAACTGGCCCCATATGACACTACAAAAAAGCTGGCCGGACAGCGACGGAAATAACGACGGAATGCTTTCCGTCATCTTTTTAACGATGAAATTACGACCCATCGGAGACGAAATTTATCTCCGGCGGTGCATGACTGTGTTAACGACGGAGTAACGATGGATTTTTTCCGGGTTAATTTGGCGCCACATTTATTGACGGAATAGTGACCATTTAGCGACGGAAATTTAACGACGGACATGTGGGCATCAAGTTTCCGTCTTAACTGGTAATTTTTTTTTAGGTAATTTTTTTAGTAAAATCAAATTGGATGTCCCGTATTTAAAAAAAAGCAATTTCCCCCAAAACAACTATGCGAGCCCTAATTCAGCCGTCGTCTTCTCTCTGCATGAGTTCTCTCTTCTTCTTCATGCTCAATTTTTCTCTCCTCATTTTCTCCTAACATCTCTCTGCATCGATACTGTTGAAGGCATTTGGCTTCAAAATGCCGGTTTGACAGCCATTTCGCCATTGACGGTGGCCGCTCGCCGTCCCACAACGTCACATATATCTTGGTGAGCTATCTCTCCCTCTCTCTCTCCCTCTCCCTTCGACTCTCTTTCTCTCGCTCTTTCTTCGTTCTTCAGTCAATTCTTAGTTCGCAATGGGAGTTAAAGAGCTTTTTCTGTGACTCAATTTTATTTTTGTTGATTCTTAGTTCTTTGAATAATTACTGCTTCTTGCTTCAATTAGTATAGGAACAATGTTTCTTTATGGCCATACCAGTTAAATACATAGAATGATATGTTATTAGGTTTTTGTTAATTGTGTTTGAACTTTGACTAGAATTATGCAATATGGTTCAAATCGTATGTGAATAATCCCAACAACCATGTCGAGAACAAATTTATCAAAGATCTAGGAAACGGGCCTTCACTACTAGTTGGAACATATCCTGTATACTTTGTCAATGGCTTTAAATTTAAAACTTTAGACCACGGAACACGTAAAGCCACCATGAATAGCGGAGTGTGCATAAAAGGAGAAGTGTATGGTTCAGAGTGTCAAGAACTTGATTATTTTGGTCGTTTGTTGGAAATTGTTGAGTTAGAGTATCCAGGATTGCCGATGAAGACTTGTATATTATTTAGGTGTGAGTGGTTTGACCCATCGTCAGCGGGTACAGTTGTGCACCCACAATTCAAATTGGTTTCCATAAACCAAACACGCAGGTACAACAAGTTTGATCCGTTTGTCCTAGTTGAACAAGCCACTCAAGTGTTTTACTGCACCTATCCTAGCTTAAAGCAATCTAAGAAAGATTGGTTAGAGGTCTGTAAAATCAAGGCAAGGTCTTATGTTGAGGTTCCAAATGAAGCATGTACTTCAACACTAGAGCAACCGTTTCAAGAGGATGACTTTGTACATTTTACAACTGTGGCGGACAATGATGATACTACATTGCTCCATCCTGAAGGCGGTTTAATCGACATTGATGAAGATGAAGATGATGGCCATGAGGAAGATATACATTTCTCTGATGAAGAGAACAACAATGATGATAATACTAACTAATAAATAGTAAGCTAAAGTTAGGTTGTATGCAATAATTCATTATATTGTAGTTTCTGAAATTGTATATTAATTTCTGAAATTGTGAGGTTATCATGTATATTAATCTCTGAAATTGTGTTTCATGTAAATTAATTTCTAAAATTGTATTTCATGTTATTGATGTATGTTTATTTGTTCATTTTGCAGATGGCATCTAGAGTACGATCGAAGAAAGCTGGACATGCTAGTAGCCGTGTTGGGGGTCAGCCGACATCGACACCTGGTACATCATCTTCACGAACTGCTGCAGCTAGTCCCACATCATCAGCATCGGGTAGTGGTATCTCAACATCAGTTTCTAGACTGGTCCTTAGTGGTACAGGAGCTGATTCGACAGCGGCGAATACAAATGATTCAACTTCGGCAAATAGATTTGAGTCAACTCCAGCGAATAGACCTAGGGCTGATCCGACACCGACAACTAGGGCTCGGTCTAGGGTTGGTGTGACTCAGCTTCACTTAATTGATGAGGGGTATTCAAGCAACTTATTTTTTCAGCTTATGCCTTTAAAATGTAATTTGAGTACATATTCTGATTATTTTACCGTTAAATCAGGTTACTTGATGCCACAAAAGGCTATCTCCCAAGCTTGCACAAGGATCTTCAAGAAAATTCAAAATTCGACAGGGTACACTTGGACCTCGACTGCACCAGAAAAGAGGAATGAGTATTAGGAAGAGTTTAAGGTAACATATTTTATTAGTTGCTATAGTCTGCTGCTACTTGTTGGTTGATTATTATCTGTTACTCTGGTCTCTGGTTTTATACTGCTACTTTGCTGCGTTTCTGATTTGGGCTAGGTGCAGCCATTGTGTACGCTTTCCTTGATTATTTTGGATTTGTTCTTGGATTCTTCCCTCTTGTTGTTGCTACTTGTGCCTGGTGCTACCGTCTATTTTGCAGGCAATTAAATGGCGAAGAACAAAGCAAAAGAAACAATACAACAGCATCCTAGTGATACTGCAAAATCTGCTATAGCAGCGTGAATAACGATGGAGTCTGAACAAAGTATCCATCTATTTATCTGAACCCCCCCAAAAAAAAGACATCAACTAAAAATTATTCAAACCCTTTATGCCTTTGTGATTCTGTTGGAATAATAATAATAATATTTATTTTGATGGAGTTGGTTTTCTATGTTTGTGTTTTAACTGCTCATAGAAAGAGAGAGAGTAAGATATTTAATGACATTGTGTTTTCGTAAATGCCATCAATAGAAGTACTTCACTTGGGATCCAGACTTGGAGAGCGTGATTCAGGAACTATGGGAAGACAAAGCACATTGTACGTATAGGGATTTCGTTCATAGAATGAAGCTCAAGGCCGAGGATGCATAGGATAAAATTGCAGCAAAGCCACCGTATATTACCTCAGCAGATTGGCTTGGTTGGCTCAAATACTGGGAGCGGGAGGATGTGAAAGAGAAATCAACAATTGCTAAGAGGTGTAGGATGTCCGAGCTAGAAGGACCAGGGACCGGTCGGGTGACACATTGAGGTGGCTCGAAGTCCATCGTACAGTTCGCTTATGAGCTGGTTAGTAGCTGTTTTCTTTATAATTTGTTAAAAAACATTATGTGTTAATATTTGTTCTAAATATGTAGGCTGCAAAGAAAGGTTGCACTCCGCGAGAGTGCTTATACGATGCATACTGCATGTCACACCAAAAAGAGGATGGGACCTACACTGATGCTAAATCTGCCAGAATTGGGGTAATGGACATAAATTTCAGATAATAATTACATCAATATAATTATTTAAATTATTTTTACGTTTAATTAATTACTTTCTTCTATATTTATTTCTTCTTAAATTAATATACAGAGGAATAATTAATTACTTTCTTCTATATTTATTTCTTCTTAAATTAATATACGGAGGAAGATACAAGAACGTGTTGAGGAATTGAGGAGTCCATTGCCTGGTACGACAGAGGAATGAGAGGTCAACATGAACCAAGCATTCCTAGATGTTGTGTCACTTGATGGAAAGAATAGGTTGTTTGGGACCGGAGAATTAGCCCGTCTCATGACGAACGAGGTGCCTAGAGGCACCTCACGATACCACACAGAGGCTGCATGTGGTTCTCGCATCACAGAAATGGAGCTTCAACTGACTGAAGAACGATCGGAGTGTGAGAAGCTCACAACGATAACACAGGAGCTGAAAGAAGTTGTGGAGAGGCAGCAACAACAACTTCAGATGCTACTGTCGCAGTCAGGGGCCTCTTTTCCGTCTCCTCCATGATTGAACTATGTCTTTACTTTATTAGATTCTAAATTGAACATTATGCCAGAACTAGATACTTGGGATGTTGTTTTAACATACTTGGGATGAACTAGATACTTGAGGTGTTGTTTTAACGTACTTGGGATATTCTATTTTGATTTAAGATTCTGAGTATCATATGATATTGGTTCGAAACATTTATCGTAGCATCACTTGTTGATTTTTAGCATTGAAAATAGGTTATACAAGTGTCATAACTTGGGAAAAGAAAATACAACACAGTAAATAGCAACTGATACACAAAATCACGATGGAATAGTGACGGAATCGTGAGGAGCTACAGGTGCTGGATACCGTCATTAATTCCGTCATTATATTCAACGACGGAATAACGACAGAACTATTCCATCTGCAATCCATCGTTATCCTGTCGTCAATGAGCTCCGGTGACCGGCGCCAGAGTTCTTTCGGCGAAGGGCTGTCCGTCGTAGATCCGTCGTTAAATTTAACGACGGACAGAAAATTCCGTCGTTACTCAATTAGTGACGTGCTTGGCGGAGACAGACTTTATCCATTGCCATTCTGTCGAGGATGCCATTTAAGACGGAATAACGACGGATTTTTCCGTCACTATTGCCGAGTTTTTTTGTAGTGGGAGAATATGTAGGCGAGTTATAAGAAAATATGTAAGACCCCAATAATTGAATATTTAGGTACGTAATAAATAATTACGCTGACTACTTCTCTTGAGTTGACCAAAATAACTGGTTGTCTCAACAATTTTCTTTATAAATAATATACATCTATACTTATTATAAAAAGTGTCTTGTTTACAAAATTTGTTATACCTATTATACCCTTAATATTATCATTAGAATGAATTATTAGTATATTAATATTATTATTAGACTAAATTGTTAGAATAAAAATAAAGTTTTATATAAGTGGATCGGATATGCATTAACAATATACTACCTCCATCCCATATACTTAGTCCTATTTACTATTTGACACGTATTTCCACCAAAACTTAGTACGAGTTTTAAAATATAATTTTATAGTATCGTTTTTTTTACGGGATACTATGACACTCATAGTATCCCGTAAAATAAACGATACTACAAAATTATATTTTAAAATCCGTATTAGGTTTCAGTGGAAATACGTGCATAAAGCAAATAGGACTAAGTATATGGGATGGAGGTAGTAATATACATATTCAATGCCTATTCATCTACAATAAGGAAAAGTAAAGAACGCGACAAATCCTATCTATTTCATATAACAAGGGAAAAGAAAAATTGAACTACAGATATCATTAGACTCGCATAGCTTTAAATCCAAAACATTTTGAACAATGTTCGTAACAGGCTCTCGAAGAAGAAGCTCAACCGGTACAGTTCATTCGATGCATCTATTGAATCGAGCACATGAAGCCATAGCAGTTAGTAGTGTTGGCTAAATTATAAGAACAATTTCCTTGCATATGGGATTCAGTCGTTGACGAACAATATAATAGAGGCAAGAAACTAACTACTCCCTCCGTCCTCCATTTCTTGACACTAATACTATTCGGCACGCCTTTCCATCAAAACCTAGTACGAGTTTTAAAATATAATTTTGAAATATTTTTTCTTTTAAGGGATAGTACAACACTCGTAGTATCCCGTAAAAGAAAAAATACTTCAAAATTATATTTTAAAACCCGTATTAGGTTTCGGTAAAAATGCGTGCCGAAAAGTTTTGGGTCAAGAAATGGAGGATGGAGGGAGTACAATGTACATTCGAGAAACAAATTCATTAGTTGTATGTGAATCTTTCATAGACTCCCTCCATATTATTCTACTTGACATGTTTCTATTATCTTATACTCACATATATATTCAAGAAACGTGTTAAGTCGATGATACAGAGGAAATACATTATTAAATAAATGCTTTCTGCTTACGTAACGTTATTCTTTTTCTTTTTGCTTTTTGTACATAACATCATTCGAGAATTATAAAATTACCAATTTTTGAATTCCATATAATTTCAAATCTTAAAAGTCTCTTTGTATATCTCTTCAAAATATTCTAAGAATAATGGAAAACAGATATCGTATAATACATCCTAAATTTCTTTTTGGTCTTGAGATTTTCCAACTATGATGTCGTATAATATTATTTTATCGTATACTCGAGTTTAATTAATTGATCGATCGTGGATTTTAGAGTATTTGTGCGATAGTAAGATTTGCAGAAGAATAAGAACACAAGAGTTTACGTGGTTCGATCTTTGGTTAGATCTACGTCCACGGAGAAAATAGTTTCTTGTATTAATACTCTCGAGTTACAGAATGTGTCCTTCCATCTATCCTAGCATCACTATTTATAGGCGCCCCCAGCAGCAGTTACAGCCGAGGTCGTGGGGTGCCACCTCAGCAATCGTGGATTGGAGATCGTGGGTTGAAGATCGTGGGTCGGCTGAGCTTCTATGCTGTTGGGCCGTGCTGCTGGATTGGGCCGAAGTGTCCTCTGGGCCTTTCAGTGGGCCGAGCTCATCTAGGCCGAGCTTAATTGCCGAGGTCCAATTATATTACGCCGGTGCTTGGACCTAGTAGCTGGGCCGTATCCTATCACACCCCCCCTAAAAAGCATAGAAGCGAGGACATGATTTGTATCTGGGACAGTTGAGTCGAAATTCATACCGCCTCGTTTAGACGAGGTCGAGCACGAACTGCATTGCCCCGTCAAAATTAAGATTTCGATGGAGTCAAAATGCATACCGCCTCATGTGGACGAGGTTGAGTTCGATTTGCATTGCCCCGTCAAAATTAAGATTTCGGCGGAGTCGAAATGCATACCGCCTCGTTTGGACGAGGTCGAGCTCGAATTGCATTGCCCCGTTGAAATTTAGATTTTGACGAAGTCGAAATGCATACCACCTCATTTGGATGAGGTCGAGCTCGAATTGCATTGCCCTGTCGAAATTAAGATTTCGACGGAGTTGAAATGCATACCGCCTCATTTGGACGTCGAAATTAAGATTTTGACGAAGTCGAAATGCATATCGTCTTGTTTGGACAATGAAATTAAGATTTCGATGAAGTTTAAATGCATACCGCCTCGTGTGGATGAGGTCGAGTTCGATTTGCATTGCCCCGTCGAAATTAAGATTTCGACGGAGTCGAAATACATACCGCCTCATTTGGACGAGGTTGAGCTCGAATTGCATTGCCCCATCGAAATTTAGATTTTGACGAAGTCGAAATGCATACCGCCTCATTTGGAGGAGGTCGAGCTCGAATTGCATTGCCCCGTCGAAATTAAGATTTTGACGGAGTCGAAATGCATACCGCCTCGTTTGGACGAGGTCGATCTCGAATAAGCTGGAGATAGGAGGGGCGCGACTGTTGGAGTCCAGAATAAGTGGGACACGTGTCGCTTCCCTATGCGGGCAGGTGAAGAGGTGGGATTTGAAAAGGCGAGATTTTGCCTATAAAAGCTTCCTCCATACGCCTTAAACCATTTTCCCCCAATTTGCGTCTCAAGCAACAAGAAAACCCTAATCCGATTTTTACTGCAACAGTCGCCGCCGTTCATTCCGTTTTTCGGTGAACTTAGTCGGATTCCTGTGACAAATAAGTATCCTCTTTTAAAAATGGCTTCTTCTTCCTCCTCGATTAAAATAGATAGAGTGAATATAGGGGATTCGCCCCCGTCGTCTAGGGTAATTCCGGTTAGGGTGCCATTACATGTGCACACATGGGCATTCGTCCCTCATTCCCTTCGAGAAATCGAATTCCTGCCCCGGGTTGGGTCCGACGCCTCTCTGGTATGTGCCTCCACCATGTCTCTTTCGCATATGCAAAATTTAGCTCGTAGTTTCTTGTTTCTTGAGTCGATGGAATTGCTTCTGCCACGGGATGAGGATAGGGGTAGTTCTCCTCCTGTGGGATTTTTTACCGTGTATGAAGACTATCTTCATTTCGGGCTGCGATTTCCTTTAAATCCTTTTTTTGTCGAGCTCTTAGAAGAATTTCAACTGGCGTTAGGTCAGTTGGTGCCGCCCTCCATTAAGCAGGTCGTCGGCTTTTGTGTTGAGGTCGCCCGCCTTGGTGGTACGCCTTCTGTAGATTCGTTTCTTTGGTTTTTTAGACTTAAGCTTGGTCCAACGGGGTGGGTTTACCTTTCCCCTATTAATAAGTTTAAGTTAGGGATGCCCACCAAAGTGCCGAACTGGCAGAAGAAAATTTTCTTCTGCCGGACTGAAGGTGTGCCGTTGTATCCTTGGACTAAGGATAAGTTCGCACCTCGAGACACTGGGAAACCAACCAGTGAGCTTGAGACGAACTTGATGAACCTCGGCCTCATTGAGAGGAATTATTTCGAGGCCGAGCTCGCAAATAATGGGCTAAGCCCATATAATTCCTCTTCCGCTGCGGACTTGGGTGAGGCTCTGCTTCACTAATTTGTGTTCGCCAATCTTTTTGTGAAACTGACTTTTTTTTTTCTTTTTGTTTTTTTTGTAGTGAATGCTCAAGCTATCCATGCCGCTCTTCAGAATAAGGGCAAGAGGAAGAGGCAGAGGCCTTCCTCTTCCGTGGCGGACAAGAAGACCTCGGCGGGGTCGTCAGAGAGGACGATCGACCTTGGGAGGTCGAAGTCTGTGAGCTCGCGGCTGGACGCCCCTGTCGTTGGCTCACCTCCCTCCCAACTAGTGGGCCTACAACTTCGGAGGACGTTACTTTTGTCGATTGACGATGTAACGCTCCTTGAGAGTGGCCCAACCATGGGCCAGGAAAATCCACGTGAGATGTCATTTCCTGAGGTACGTGTAAAACTGGAGGCAGCCGACATAGTAATTTTACCAAGTGTAAAATAAATATATATATTTTTTGTGTAGGAAGTTGAGGTCGCTCTGGATGGGCTGCGTGGATTGGCGAACTTCATTTCGAATGGAGTCGCCAAGTTTGAGAGAAAAACTGCCGAAGTCGAGGCGGTGAAGGATCAGCTAATGGCTAAGATCTTTGTCGCCGAGGCTGCGGCGAGGGTAGCGGCGGAGAGGGAGGCGGTAGCTTCGGCTTCCGCAGAAGAAGCAAAGAAGAGGGCTGCCAAACTGGAGTCGGAAGTTGGTCGGCTGAGGGCCCAAGTTGACGGAGTGGTAGCCGGCCAGGGAGGTATGCTCCGTGCTTTTGCGGATCGAATTTTCTGGTCGAACCACTTCTCCCGAATGGTGGTTCAGCTTGTGGGTGCCATGAGCACCCCGATCGTCTCAGCAGTCATCGACTCGATCGCCGTGGACATCCCGGACTTGGACAAAGTTAAGTACGGGCATGCATCTATGAGCGAAGAGGAGACGCTTCGTGACTTCGCCGAGGTGCTTCTGGAGCACACCTCGTCGATTCCGGTGGTGGAGCAGCTCGCCTCCCAGAAGGTCCTGCTCAACGAAGGGTCTGTTCGGCGATGCCCTGTTCACACGTACGACCTTCTCGTGGCGGTCATTGCCGAGCTGTCGCAGGATCCAGCAACAGACGCCGCTGGAGGGAAGTCGGGGGAAACCAACGCCGAACCAGAGGTCGACAGGGATGGAGGAAACCATGATGGGGTTTAACTAACTCATCCCATGTGTTCTTTCTCCCATTTTTCCCTTTTTTTTTTTTTTTAGCCTTGTACTCTGTCACCATTAGGGTGGCGCTTCTTTTACCGTGTTCGGCTATAAATGAAAAAGCCTTTTGTTGAAGGTTGCATTTATTTATTTTGTAGTCTGCTCCTGAGTTTTACGATGCTTCTCACTTCGTGAGAGAAATATCCGAACTTTGCCGAGCTGTTGAAGTAGCCGAGATCGATGCTTCGAACTGGAAGAAACAAGCTGATAACCTCGAGGTTGAAGCTGGAGTGAGACTTTGAGCTGCTCAGGAGAAGCTTGACGAAGTGCATGCGAAGTATCTGGAGCTCGATGACAAGTATCAACAAGCTCTGGACGACATCAAAACTTTGAAGGAGATTGTCGTGGAGAATACGGAGTATGAGGCCATAATTCACCGAACTGGGGGATCCACAATTTCTGAGACCTATAGTATGGTCAAGGACCTCCAGGCTCGGTGCCGAAGCTACAGGGACCAATATGGGATGGACTCCTGGCAGGTTCGGGATGAATTTAAAGAGCTCGTTCGTGTAGCGAGCATCTACGAGACAGTTCTTGATCGCTGTCCGAAGTTGAAACGATATATTTTGTCAGAGGCTCAGTTTTCGACTTCGGCTATCCCTGATTCGAACTTAAGGCAGCTTGACCGTACTTCTAGGGAATTCTTGCAAGGTGAATGTTCGAGTTCGGCCAACCCTGATCCTAGGATTGTCGCACGCCATTCTCAAGAATTATACAGTCAAGAGCGGCGGTTGACACCTGGGCGAGGTGAAGGTCGAGCGAGCCAAAGTGTCAGAGGTCGTGGAACTCAGAGTGGCTGAGGTAGAGGTCGAAGTTTAGCTCCCGGACGAGGTAGAGGCAGGCTTAGTGTAGATGATATTTTGAACTTTAACTCTGATAGGGACTTCGCCAGAGATTGGCTTAGCTTTAGTAAGCCTAGGCCTCCAGGTTCCTCGTAAGACTTGTACACTTTCCATTTATATGAAATAAAATGGAAACTTTGCACTTTTATTTGAGCTTTTCATCTTTTTTTTTAACTAAGGTAACTTTCCCTGTTTTAAACGAAGACAGATACTTCGCCATGAAATGAAGCTCAGCTTTTAAGTAGCCACTTCGTCTGATGACGAAGTTTAGGCTTTCGAGTAGCCACTTCGTCCGAAGATGAAGTTAAGGCTTTCAAGTAGCCACTTCGTCCGAAGATGAAGTTAAGGCTTGTAGATAGCCACTTCGTCCGAAGATGAAGTTTAGGCTTTCAGATAGCCACTTCGTCCGAAGACAAAGTTAAGGCTTTCAAGTAGCCACTTCGTCTGAAGACGAAGTTAAGGCTTGTAGATAGCCACTTCATCCGAAGATGAAGTTTAGGCTTTCAGATAGCCACTTCGTCCGAAGACGAAGTTAAGGCATTCAGATAGCCACTTTGTCGGAAGACGAAGTTTAGGCTTTCAGGTAGCCACTTCATCTGAAGACGAAGTTTAGGCTTTCAAATTCCTTATTTGTTGAATTTATCGATATGGGTGGTCCCCTTACGCGCGTTTAGGTGTTACTCCGAAGTGGAGTTTAATTTGTGTAATCCTCGTCAGGATTTTAGTTTGTGATTGAGACAAAACATATAAGTGGAAGTGGTACACCAAATAAATTATGCAAGGCACGAATTTCAAAATATGCAAAACATGAATTTCATTGATAAAGATAAGATGTTTAAAAAGTATGGACAATTTAAATCAACCTAACAACCTATTTACACACACCAGCTTCCACTCATAGATAATATCTCTTCAAATGGGAGATGTGCCAAGTTCGGGGTATTGGCTCACTAGATAAATAGGCGAGTCTATATGACCCTTTGCCGAGGACTTCTTGAACTCGGTATGGGCCTTCCCAAGAAGCTTCTAGCTTGCCGAGCTTCTCCGCCTTACTGACCTCGTTATTCCGAAGTACGAAGTCGCCTATTTGGAATTGCTGATGCTTCACCCAGTTGTTGTAGTACTGAGCTACTTGCTGTTTGTATCGAGCTTCTTGTATATAGGTTTGTTCCCGCTTTTCTTCCAGTAAATCCAAGTCAGTTCGAAGTCCCTCTTCGTTGTCTTGGGCTGCGAAGTTAAGCGTTTGGGGGCTCGGCAAGCCGATCTCTACCGGGATCACCGCTTCGGTTCCATACACCAAGCTATATGGTGTTTCACCGTGTGATGTCCGGGGAGTGGTTCGGTACAACCACAGGACTTGGGGTAAGTTCGCTGCCCAATCTCCTTTGGCCTTATCGAGTTGGGTTTTTAACCCTTTGACTATCGTTTGGTTCGTAACCTTGGTTTGGCCATTCGCTTGAGGGTGAGCTACCGAGGTGAACTTAGGAGTCTCAATTACGCTTCCAGGTCCAATGTTCATGCTTTCAACAGTTACCTGTACCTGCGGAGTCTTGAAAGCAGCTTCATCAAAAACAACATGTGGTGTTTCTTCCACAACAAGAGTTTGACAATTGTAGACGCGATAAGCTTTGCTTGTAGGAGAATATCCAAGAAATATTACAGTATCAGCTTTGCTGTCAAATGCTCTTAATTGAGTTTACCATTGTTTTGAATGAAACACTTGCATCCAAAAATGTGTAAATGAGAGAGAGTATGAATTCTCCCTTTCCATGATTCGTATGGGGTTTTGCCGTGGCGTGTATTGATTAGGGTACGGTTTTAGGTATAACATGCTGTGAAAGTTGCGTCGCCCCAAAACCTTTTCGGTAGTTGGGCATCCGCGAGCATTGAACGTGCAACTTCTTTGATGGTTCTGTTCCGGCGCTCTGCAATGCCGTTTTGTTGTGGAGTGCGAGCTGCAGAAGTCTGATAAGAATCTCATTCTCTGTGCTATACACTTCAATGTATTGATTGAGGAATTTTGTTCCTTTATCGGAGCGTATTTTTACCACATTCAGTCCTTTTTCCACCGTCAGTTGCTTTAGGAGCTTTGGAAGCTCCCGAAGCGTATCTTTCTTTTTGAGTAGAATTAGTACCCAGGTATAGCGTGAAAAATCATCCACGACTACAAGAGCGTACTTTCTCCCTCTCAAAGTGACCGGTGAAATAGGACCGAAGAGATCCATGTGTAGGAGCTCTAGAATTTGAGATGAACTATGTCCCTCGACGCTTTGAAAGGACTTCTTGATCTGCTTGCCTTCTTGACAGGCTTGGCACACAATATCCTTGTTGAAGACTTCATTAGGAATACCTCGAACAAGACTCTTTAGGGAGATTTTGTTCATAGTTTTGAAGTTCAAATGGTTGAGGCGACGATGCCATAACCTCCAATCTCCGAGGTGCATCTAGCGATGAGGCAGGTTCTGACTTCGCAGCTACTCCAGTTGGCTACATACATGTTTTGCTTTCGAATACCTGTAAGAACAACCTGCATAGACGCTTTGTTCTTGACAACACACTGGTTAGAGATAAACTCTACCATGAACCCGTTATCACAGAGTTGAGAAATAGAAAGTAAATTATGTTTGAGGCCTTGGACATATGAGACGTTAGGGAGTCTCATATTTCCAACACAAAAAGTACCGTATCCGATGGTGATGCCTCTTGCATTATCACTGAAGGTTACATCTGGACCCGGCTTTGTAACAAACTCGTCGAGGAAAGATAGTTCACCCGTCATGTGATGTGAACATCCGCTGTCTAGATACCAAATAGCTTTTTCCTTCCTCTTGTCCATATTTTTTAAGTTCGCCGCTTTGATCTATGATATCAACAATTTTTAGGTACCCAATTTGTATTGGGTTCCTTAATGTTAGTGATTTTGGGAACTTGAGTTGGATTCACCAAGATAGTGACTCATTTCTCGAGATCCTGAGTGAAATAAATAGGGCTTTGTTTAATCGGAAAACCCTGAGTGTAATCGTGTGTGTAATAGTGAAAGCACTTACGGTTCCTTCCTCTCTGAGAGCGAGAAGAAATGCTTTCACTTTGTGTAAGATGATCGATGAGTTTTTGATCATTAAAATTATGTGAAGCGTCGGGGATAAAGCGTACTTGAGTTCCTCCATAAGATGTGAAGTTATTCAAGTCAGCTTTACGCTCTTGTTGATGCTTCGAGTTTGTCGTAGACTTAACACGCTTTGAATTGCGTTTAGAGCGTTTAAGCTTTTTAATCTCCGACTTATTCGAAGCGTCGGGGTGAACTTTCAAGGGCGCTTTGGAAGCTTGCCTTGAAGTTTCAGCCACAAACCCGACTAACTCTTTTCCTTTGCCAGTAGCGTGTTGATCAGCTTTGGGGCTTTTCAACGACGCTTCGGTACTAGCATCGGATGAAGCTGTGAGGATGGAACCAAAGCCGATTCCTTTCAAACTTTTTGATGGTTTGAAAGAACTTTCAATTGTTTCAATAGCTACAGAAGCACTATTGAGACGATCGAGTGACTTTGCGTTCCTTGGAAGTGGATATGGTATGTTGGTGGCGTTCAAGAAGGTCCTTAAACTTAGCCGTCAACTGGAATAGGTCCTTTTTCTTGGATTTGAGTGTATTTTCTAATATGTCGTTCTCTTTTCTGAACCGAATGAGAACTTCCTGCAAGGATTCGTGATTTTTGAGCAACTCTAAATAGTCATCAAAGAGATCACTTATCAAGCTGAAAGCCTCATTCTCACCGTCACCACATTCACTACCTAGTGATAATGGAAGAGTATTAGGTTTAGAAATCTTTACCTCCTCCATTTCAGCTTCTATAGCCATGCAACCATAATCATATTCATCATCTGTGAATTGATCCTCATCAAGGTCGATAGGTCTTTTGGACTTAACGGGAGCATCGGCTACGAGAGTGTGATGGTTATCTTCACGACAAGCTTTGACCTCATCTTTTTTCTTGGTTGAGAGCTTTGGGCATTCACTTTTGTAGTGCCCCATTTTGTGACACTCGTAACACTCAATGTTGGCTTTATCTCTAGGGATGGCTGCAAATTTGTCATCTCTCTTCCCATCACGTGGGGTGAAGCGTGAGCTCTGGCCTTGAGATTTGTAGAATCTTTTATACTTGGCTGCTTTAGCGTTGGAGTTATTAAACCCTCTAACAAGATAGAGAGCATAATCCTCCAGTTCTTCTCTCGACATTTTTGCAACCTCGTTGTTGGAAGTGTCGGCTTCGATGGTGGTGGTCTCCACTGCGGCTTTGAAAGCCAAACTCTTTAATTTCGCTGGAAGCTCCTCCTCTTCCTCACGAAGCGCTTTCTTGACTAAGTTAAATTTGATCACTTTGAATTCGGAGAACATCATTTCTGGAGACATGTCTCCCAATTCTTTTTGTGAGATGAAGAGCTCCTTCATTGTTTGCCATTTTCCAGACAGAGCGCGAACCACCTTTTGATTGATCTCTTTGAAGGTGAGTTCTTTTCCTAGGGAAGCCACAGTTATGGTGATTCCCAGAACTTGAGTCTCAAAAGACTCCATGCTCTCATTGCTCTTCATCGTGAGAGCGTTAAACTCCTGCATCAATACAGAGAGTTTGTTTTCCTTAATTTTCTCCGTGCCCTGTGAGATTAGGGCAAGAGTTTCCCACATCTCCTTCGCCATTTTGCATTTCATGATTCTTAGGAGATATGCATCGGGGATGGTTGACTGGATCACGTTGCGCACCACACGATCTAGATTATCAGCTTTGAAGTCGTTGGTCGTATATTCCTCTCTAGGCTTCACGACATAGACATCGGTGGAAGCGCTTTCTTCCTCGTCAACGGGGTTGCCATCTTGGTCGACAGGTTTCTCCTTTTCACGGTTCCTCAATAGACATTTCATGATTATGATGGGTCATTTCTCGATAACCTCATGTATGTGGTCATGAAGTGAAGCGAGATGGGACTCCACGCGGAAGCTCCACATTGTGTAGCCCTCTATTGAGAACTGAGGAAGCTGTGCTGAGGAAGACATCTTAAAAAGGAGATTAGAAGAATGAAATATGCAGTGAGTTGGGTTTTAATGCAAGATTTTTAAAAGGATCAGTTCAGGTAGACCTACTATAACACTTTCGCGTTATCAGTATGCAGAAATAGAGATCAGTTAGAACCCCTGCTCTGATACCACTTGTTGGTCCCGAAAGGCGCTTACACACGTAGAGGGGGGGGTGAATACGTGTATAGACAAGTGTTTAACTTCTCTTGCGATTTTCAGCCTTTTAGACGAGTAGACGCTTTGAAGCTAAGTGAAGTGTTCAAAGTCTCTCGCTCGTGTGTGATACTATGCGGAATGTGGTGAGACTTGAGTTTTTCTTGTAATTAAAACCAGTTGGTTATTTAAAGCATGTGTGTGTGTGCAAATAATCAAAGCGATAAATAACTTAAAGTAATGAGACAAACAATTTATAGTGGTTCGGAGCACCTCTCCTACGTCCACTCTATCCTCGACGGGATGAATACCTTCACTCGGTACTCCTTGTTTTATACTTCCAAGGGGAAGTGATTCAAGGCAAATAACAAACTTGCACTTGAATTCTCAGAGATTTTACTGGCTCTCGAGAAACCTTACAACAACACACTCTTTTACAAAAAGCTCGGCAACCTTACAACTCAATCTATTAACTCTAGACTTGGTTTTTGGGGTTTTGGATTTTCGTAATTATGAGAATCCTTTACAATGAAATCACAAGTAAAGGGATAAGGATTCTCAAGAGTCTAGGCTATGGATATAAGAGATTGAACCTAGAAAGTGAGGTAGTTGCAATACTTAAGAATCGAGTTCTTAAGGACACACTAAAGAGAAACGCTTTGAAAGAACTAAGGACTTGGAAGAAGTTTGCTTGAGTTCTTGCAAATGTGAATGCTTGAATTGTTTGTACGTGCGTTAGTTTTTAGTGTGTGCAACTCCTTCTATTTATAGTAAGGAACCCTACTTCCCATTGAGAGAGAAGAGGTTGCTTGTTCCTTAATTTTCAGATTCGGACAAGTCGGAGTGTCAGTCTCTTTTCAGCTTTGTCAGAACGAGGAAGGGATGTCCGCCGCACCTAGAGGTATGGCGATTTTCACCTACCTTGACTTTCCAGATTGTAGCCGCATCCGTTGTGCAATGGCGTGTTGACACGTAAGAACCGAATCTGCCTTGACAGAAATAACAATTTGAATTATGGGTCAAACTTATCACCTGCACTGATTGACGCTTCTAAGTACAGCTCAGTATCAGAGACACTTTGGTTGAGCTGACATGAGAGCGCTTTGCTTCCACTGAACGGAAGTTTGCTTTAAGCATCTTCACTTTAAGTGTCTTCAAGACGCTTTGTCCAGTTCTACTCCTGACGCTTTCACTGCTGGAGCCGCTTCGCTTCTTAACGCTTCGCGGACTCTGACTGCTTTGGTGTGTCAAGTCAAGCCAAAGCTTTTTCCGCTGTGATATATTCTGAAGTAATCCCCAAATCAGTACAAGAAGCACAACAAATTCCAAAATGGCAACAAGCTATGGAAACTGAAATGGAGGCCTTAAAGCGAAATAAGACATGAAAGAAATGTGAGCTACCTCCTGGAAAGAAAGTTGTTGGATGTCGATGGATATTTACTATCAAACGAAGAGCAGATGGTTCCATTGAGCGATACAAGGCTCGTTTGGTAGCAAAAGGGTATACTCAGACGTTTGGAGTGGACTACTCAGAAACTTTCTCACCAGTTGCCAAGATTGATACAATCCGAGTATTATTCTCCGTAGCAGCCAATCTTGATTGGCCACTTCTTCAGTTTGATGTGAAGAATGCCTTTCTCCATGGAGAATTGAAAGAAGAAGAAGAAGTATACATGGATCCTCCTCCTGGGTTCACAACAAGTTTTCAGAAAAATGAGGTATGTCGGCTGCAGAAGACATTGTATCGTCTGAAACAATCGCCGAGAGTATGGTTTGGTAGGTTTACCTTGGCAATGAAGAAATTTGGGTATAAGCAGAGTCACTCGGATCATACCTTATTCATCAAGAGAGAGAGAAAAAAAATCACATGCCTTATCATTTACGTAGATGACATGATCATCACCGGAAATGATGTCGAAGAGATTACTCAGCTCAAAGATAATCTCTTCAAAGAATTCAAAATGAAGGAGTTGGGGAATTTGAAATACTTCCTTGGTATAGAAGTTTTGAGGTCAAAGAGAGGCATCTTCATTTCTCAAAGGAAGTATATTCTGGATCTTCTGGCAGAGACAGGGTTGTTTGACTGCAAACCCGCTGAAACACCAATGGTAGTAAATCATGGTCTACAGATTGAGGCTGGAGCAGAAGGAACAGATCGTGAGAGATATCAGCATCTTGTAGGGAAGTTGATATACCTATCACACACTAGGCCAGACATAGCATATGCAGTTGGTGTTGTCAGCCACTTTATGCACAAGCCTCAAAAGATTCACATGGATGCAGCACTACGAATTGTGCGATATTTGAAGGGCTCGCCAGGGAAAGGGGTCGTTTTTTAGAAGAATGGTCACCTAGAGGTACGAGGATACACTGATGCTGACTGGGGAGGAAACCCGGGAGGTAGGAGTCAACCTCTGGGTACTTTACATTTGTTGGTGGAAATCTAGTAACTTGGAAAAGCAAGAAACAAAAGGTTGTGGCACTCTCGAGCGCAGAAGCAGAGTTTCGAGGGATTGCAAAGGCGGTAGTCGAGCTGGTATGGATTAAGAAACTACTTACTGAGATTGGTTTCCCGCCTCAAGAGACTTGCCAGCTTATGTGTGATAATAAAGCGGCGATCAGCATTTCAGAAAATCCGGTACAACATGACCGGACAAAACATGTTGAGATCGATCGACATTTTATTAAAGAGAAACTTGAGGCAGGAATTACCAGCCTACCATTTGTGTGATCTGAGGATCAGTTAGCAGACATCCTTACCAAAGCTGTTCCTACGCGTGTGTTTCAAGAAGTGATGTGCAAGCTGGGCGTTGAAGATCCCACAACCCAACTTGAGGGGGAGTGTTAGAAAAGAAAGGAAATCAGATCAGAGGCAAGAAGGAAAACAATCACTGAGATCAATTAGGAGGATTTTTCCTTCCTTATTCATTATTTCCTTTTTAGCCTATGACTGTATGCTATAAGAGAAGAATGTACACGACTGTAATAGATCATCAAAAAAAACCAGAAGAAATAAAAGAGAAACTTTCTGCATCTTCTTTAAATATGTTTTTTAACAATTCATGTGATAGTTGCGATGTTCTTGCTCGTCTATGGACTGTTTTGTTTTGCGAACCGAGCTGCGTTTGGGTCGAGGATCACGGCTTACAGGATGGCTCGTAGGTGGCGAGCTGCTAGAGTAGTGTAGACTCTGAAATGCGGATGAGATTCTCTGTGCTTGATATGTGTTATATTTTGAGTATTTTCCCTCTTGTACTATCAATTATTTCACTGTTTTAACCATGTTTATTACTCCTATCGTCCTATTTCAATTGACCTATTCCTTAAATATATGTGAGATATAAAATAATAAAATAGGTCAACTGAAATAGGAACATATGGAGTATTAAAGTATATATATATATATATATATATATATATATATATATATATATATTAATTTGTAACATAATTTAAAGTTGAAAATTTTAATCTAAAAAAAATATGCTCCGTATATAACTAATAAGAATGACTTAAATGCTAAAAAAAATAAATTTAAATCATCACTGGATTTATGGACCCTCATGCATATATGATTGCAAAAATAAATAAAATAATTATAAGAATTTGAAGGAAAATATTATAAATTTTTTAATATCGCCATAGGGTCGAAACATCAAAGTTGGGACAAATGACCTTTCATGCGCGTACAAAATGTAGTTCCTTCTCATTTTATTCATTACGTGTGAATTGGTTTTCGGTATTAATTAATTATTAATGCAGAGTTTTAGGATTTGGGATCCTCTATCCCCAAAATGTTATCTTAATGGTGTCTCAAAATTTAATTTATACTGGTTTGATCCAAAAAAATTTAATAAATTTATTTTATAATGCTTTACTTTAATTTAATGATTATTTTCAAGAGTTCACCCATCTCAATTAGGGTTTATAATTTTTTTAGCATTTTGTTTCACTTGTAGTATATTAGAGTTGAAAAATTCAAAACTAAATTATATAATTTCAAAAAATATCAATTTGTTTTCTAATAAATGTCTATTATGATTTACATATATAGTATTTTTATTTTTATAAAAAATAATATAAAATTAGTAGAAATTGAATTATGGGACACCATTTTGGGATAGAGGATATCATCCCGAGTTTTAGAACAAAAAAAAAATGGAAAAAGGGAAGCAAAAAAAAGCACTTGGGATCCTCTGTCCCCACCGTGTTCCAAATCATAATTTCTATTAATTATATATATATATATAGAGAGAGAGTTTGGTTCATATGAGAATAAATCCTGGTGTGAGAAATAGAAATGAATTTGAACCATTGATCTTAGTTAGATCTATGGTTGTTATTAATTTAAGCATGGTTACAAGACACCATAAGCATAATTCTGTTTAAACATCAATTTGTACAGTCATAAGCATAGTTATACCATAAGCATGATTTTATAAAACTTTAAGCATTGTTCTCATTTTCTCACGCTAGAATTTATTTGCACGTGAACCCTTCCCTATATATATATATATATATATATATATATATTAATAAATTTATTTTATAATGATTTAGTTTGATTAATTTTATGATTATTTTCAAGGGTTCACTCATCCAATTAGGGTTTGTAATTATTTTTTAGCATTTAATTTCACTTTTATTAGTTATAATAGAGTTGATAAATTCAAAACTAGGATATATAATTTTTAAAAAAATCAATTTTTACTTCTAAATGTCTATTATGATCTATATTATAGTATTTTTTATTTTTATTTTTATAAAAAACGATATCAAACTAAAAAAAATTAAATTTTAAGACACAGTTGAGACATCGAATTGGGACAAAGGGATCCCATCCGCAGAAAAAAGAGAGAGCTTGCCACGATCGATCCCTAATGCTTACTATATATGAGTCAATTTTAATTATCAATATAATAATCAAGAAGAAAACTTGGTCTTGAACTTGGTCAATTTTATGCACGTTGTTTCTATCAATACCCTTAAACACTCGCAACATAATGTCAGCCACCATGTTTACATTCTTTATTTCAAGTTATATATATATATATATATATATATATATATATATATATATATATATATAATTGTATAAATGGCCCCATAAGACTAAGTGAGCATACCTATTAGGCGACTAAGCTACATAATAGACCATTCACAGACTACTTCTCTTGAGTTGACTTTACAACTTTGTTCAAACTTTGTTATATATACACTTTAGTAATACATCATTTCTCCACAAAACAGAAGAAAGAGAGAACAGTGGGAAAGAATGGCCGGAGAAGTAGCAATAAGGAATCTGTATGATGCTGCAATAATGGGGGATATTAGAAGATTCATAGAACTGCTCGAAGCAGATCCATATCTTCCCCATGAAGCTTCATTTGCATGTTCGAGAAATATTCTGCACATTGCAACGATGCATGGACATGCAGCCATTGTTGAAGAGGTGCTAGGGAGAAATCCACTGCAGGGACCACAGCTAGTTCGAGATTTAGACTCCGAAAAATCATCGCCTCTTCACATCGCAGCAGCAAGAGGGCATGAAGGAATCGCGGCTACCTTGTTATTGGTAGCCCCGGAGACGTGCTGGTGGCGAGACTGTCACGATATGAACCCGGTTCACATCGCAGCCATTAATGGCCATGTTGGCACCTTGAGAGTGCTGATTGCTGAAGATCCTTTCCCTGCAATGGAGAGGCTGCATCGTGGGCAGAACGTGTTGCACTTGTGCCTCAAACATAGTACGATTGGTGCTTTCAGATATTTGGTTGAGAAATTGAATGATCTTGTGTATGTGGAGGATGATGATGGGGAGACAATACTGCATTCGGCTATTCGTCTCAACCAAGTTGATGTAAGCCCAACTACTATACTTCTTTAATCGTGCATCTACATATACATATAATTTTCCGCAATCCAATTTTGACATGCCTTAAAATCAAATACATATACTCTCTCCATTCCATAAATAACGTCATGTTTCTTTTTTTGACAATAATATGATACTCCCTTGTCCTATAGATTTGGGCAAGGGAATTAAGGAGAAGCTGTAATTTTTTCTCAGTTATGAATAATATAAGTATCATATTATTCATAACTAGGTAAAAATATTACACATTTATCCTTAATTTGTGTGCCCAAATATACACGACAACAGAGTATCATATTATTGCCAAAAAAGAAACATGACATTATCTATTGAATGAATAGCCTGATAAAATATAAAAAAAAAAAAAAAAATCTATAGAATGGAGTGAGTATGATATTTGAAAGTCGTATTGAATATTTATTTTTTCAAACTATATAAGTTGATTATGGAAAGATACATATATAGTTCTTGAATCAAAGCTATTTCAACAAGACTTATAGAAAGCACTTGGGATCCTCTACCAATTATAGTGTACCAATCGTATATCAAAATCGATTTTTCTCTCTTAGTTTGTAGCACACTTGGTGGAAAACCACAACACATACGAGCTACCGAAGAATTCCAAGGGGAAAACAGTGCATCAAATCTCTCAAGAAGGCGCTCGACACCCACGTATCGACGAAATCCTATCACACAGGATAAGCTATTCGAGCAAAACCGGCGTTTTCCGGGGCAAAATGAGCGACATCACAATGGTGGTGGTCGTCCTGATAGCGACGATGGCGTTCCAGGCCTCTGTCAGCCCCCCTGGTGGCGTGTGGCAGGACGACGACAACTCCTCGTCGCTGCACAAAGCCGCCGGGGAGGCCGTGATGGCTTCCAGCCGCCCCAAGCTATTCAAACACTTCCGAGGAGCCAACAACATAGCTTTCTTTTCCTCGATCGTCACCATAGCTCTGCTCACCACCGGAATGCCGTCCACGAACGTCTTCTTCATGATGATCGCCATGTGCGCGATGTGGGCGTCGCTCGCCTCCATTTCGGTCAGCTACTTGTGCTCCATGATAGTGATCACTCCCCATACCCATAAGGAAGAAGGAACGATTCCTCCATTTATACACATCATTGGATTTGTGTTCCTAGCTGTGTACGCAGCGTTTTGCGTTTCGAGTCTGGTCACGTTTGCTTCGAGGATTAGGGTTTATAAGATGGCTCGTAGATGGCGGCAGCAGCGAGCTGTTGGACCCCAGGGTTGGTTTGCGTTGTTCTGTAATTTTTTTATTTCGTTGCATGCGTTCTGTTTTCATGGTTAAGGATTGAGTGATAGTAGATGCATGTTAATAATGGGGTAGGTTTTGTCTTGAATTATTTGATTTTCTATTACCTTCTCTTACATTGTTGGGTGGTTGCATGTAAGGGTGTGTTCTCTATGGTGAAAAATTATCATGAGAAAAAATAATGGAAAAGAGAACAATCACCCTTTAAATTTCTCCTTATTTCTCCTTAAAAAGTTGTGAATTGTTCAACGGATTTGATAATAAATGTATTTTAAATTATTATTGTTTCATTATTTGCTAATATATCTATTTTTGTATTAAAATATTCTATTAATTTTCTTATTTTGCTATATCTATATGTTAGTATTTGTTTATTTTTTCAATCCTATTTTTTATTGTAAAATTTTGTTGTCACAATACAAAATTTGGATACATTGTCACAAACAAAATTAATTATTATTTGAACTTGGTGAAATAATACTAAGTTAGATTTAAAGCTATTAATCGATAAATTTATTGTAATCATGACTTATTGCTTAATGTCTTGATGTATTATTTTTTTTCAAGGAAATGTATTAAATTACTAAAAGAACATAGTAATTACTAATTATTTAGATAACTATTACGAATTTAAATAAAATACCAAAAAAAATATTAATTTAAATATCTTAATTTCAATAGTAGTTTCACTATAGGGGCTTATGTTTCTATCGCATAAATATTTTAAATTATATTTACTTATATTCTATTAAAATTATTTTAAGTTTCTAAAGTTATGAGAATTAAATTTTTATTGAAGATAACAATAATGTAATGTAATGTATTACATTGTTCAATAATGATGTGAGAGGAAAATATATAATTTCAAATATTTTGTTTATATTTTCCTTGTAGCGCACGGGCGCAATTCTGGTATATTAAATATTCTGTGTTAAGCCGAACTCATAGCACTGAGGCGAGAACGGATTTGACTTGAAATTATCCCGAGCCTCCAACTGTTCGAAAACCCCATAAAAGACACATTGAATTGGAGAATCGGTTGTGAGATCTTCTGTTGGAAATTTGGTTTTTGACCAAATAAATAATAACAAATATTTAATTTATTACATAAATTAAATATTAGATTATTGTTCTACTCGCGGAGTAGATGAGCGTGGTATATTTATAGGCTCAAAACCGATTTCCGGTGAGTGAGATATAAATGTTCAAAGTTTGGTGGAGAGTTACTTCATTAGTTAATGAAGTGTAAGTTATACCACATTGATTAAATATTAATGTGGTGTGCTGTTTAAAAGTGTTTAAACATGTGGGCTTAATAACAAGTGGGCCAAGTAAGTGGATAAGTGTGTGGTTGGGCTCTCGCGTGAGCACACACTCGATCCGGCCCCGCCGTCCGTGCCGGACGGCACGGACGGCTCGGGCTCGGGCTCGGGCCTCGGCCTCGGCCTCGGGTTCGGGTTCGGGTTCGGGTTTCGTGGCCGTGGATCTTGCCAATTGGTCCTTTGGGTGGTCCTTTGGGCCTTTGGCTTGGGCTTGGGGTCTTGTGTACTATATTTTTTGGACCACAAAATATATAGTATTTTGGGCCATGTGGAAGCCCAATTGCCCAGCCAGCCCAATTCTAATGAGGCCTACCCGTCCAGCCCAATTCGTGGCCCATCCGGAAGAAGACTCTGGAAGGTGTCTCTTCAGCTGAACAGTCAGCCTCTTCCACTCCACCACTAACCCACTACCTTAGTGGTTGTTAATGCCTTTATGGCATTGATGTCCCTACTGAATGAGCAGCCTATAAATAGAAGGCTCTGCAGGCCATTCTAGGACACACAACTCAAAGCATTTTGCATCATCTCTTCTACAGCATTCAGTTTTTGAGCTCAGTTCCTTCGCCTTTTATTTCCAGTTCGCCGGAGCTTCTTACTTTGCGGTGCTGCTACTAAGAAGACGAGAAGTCGTTTTATCTTTGGGGACAAAGCGCCAAATCCGTGAGCACTACCCGGGGCGTAATTCGTCTTGCAGAAAGAGAGTTTCCTCGACTCGACTTCAAATTTCATTTTGTTCATTTCACTTGTAATCTTCGATTATTCTATTGTAATTGTACGCCCGGCAAGTTCTACATTTCCAACAATCGCAAGACGAATTATCCTTGCCGTTCCAAGGAGTTTTGAATCAACTATTCGAAGATGACAAGTGCTGCAGCTTCCACCGACTCGTCCATTGAAGCTTCGACATTGCCATCTACTATGTCGTCAACTGTTCCATCAACCATATCAACGCCATTGCCGACCTTCACTACTGTATCGGCAATGAACTCCAACACTGGCGGTTCAACCGGAGGCTCAACTATGCCTTCAAGTTCGTGGGTTTGGAATAACCCATTTTTGTCAAGCGGAGGTTCCGCTTCAAGTGGCACCGTGGGTTCCACTTTTAGTGGAACGATTGGAGCGCCATTCATGGGCTCGACTGTGGGGGCGGCCTATGGGCCTAACCCAAGTGGCTCCCTTATGGGAGCGAACTCGGCATCAAGGGTGATGCCACCCGCCGAGAAGCCGCCGAAGTTTAGCGGAGCTGACTTCAAAAGGTGGCAACAAAAGATGTTGTTCTACTTGACAACATTGGGAGTAGCAAACTTCCTCACGGAAGATGAGCCGGCTGCGCCAAATGCCAATGAGGCGAACTTCCATGTTCGTGCTTTGTATGACAACTGGCGAAATGGAGACTACTTGTGCAAGAATTTCATTCTCAATGCCTTGGATGATAGCTTGTACAATGTATACTCTGGTGTCAACACCTCCAAAGGAATATGGGAGGCGTTAGACAAGAAGTACCGTAGCGATGACGCGGGTACGAAGAAGTTCGTTGTAGCCCGATACTTGGACTACAAGATGGTCGATTCTCGACCAATGATGGAGCAAGTACAAGAGTTTCAACTCATTGTGCATGACGTCCATGCTGAGGGGATGGTCCTTCTGGATGCGTTCGTTGTGGCGACCGTGATCGAGAAGCTACCCCCAAATTGGAAAGACTTCAAGAGCTATCTCAAGCACAAGCGAAAAGAGATGACTCTTGAAGACTTAATTGTGAAGCTACGCATCGAGTCGGATGTGCGCGATCAAGACAAACCAAAGGCACCGTCTGATGCCAAGGTGAACTTGATGGAGAAGGGCGGTCCCTCCAACAAGCGTGATCGCCCAAATGCCAAAGACAAAGGCAAGGCGAAGGGACCATCGAAGAAGTTTGATGGTGATTGCTACAATTGTGGCAAGCATGTACATATTGTGAAGGACTGCAAGAAGCCCAAGAACAAGAAGAAGAAGAAACATGCTGCCAACGTCGCCGAAAAAGATGGCGAGTGGGTGAAAGAAGACTTTACGGCTGTGGTCACCGAGGAGGTCAACCAAGTCGAAAAGCCGGGAGGCTGGTTCATCGACACTGGTGCTACTGCGCACGTGTGTGCCGATAGGAACAAGTTTGTTACCTATCAAGTTGTTGAGGGGAGGAAGCTCAACATGGGAAACCAAGCTTCGTCCGTGGTTGTCGGAGTTGGAGATGTGGTGCTAAAGCTTACATCCGGGAATTCTCTAACTTTGAAGAACGTGCTGCATGTTCCCGACATCCGAAAGAACTTGGTCTCGGGCTCTATTCTAGTTAACAAGGGGTTTAGACTAGTTTTTGAGTCTGACAAGTTTATTTTGTCAAAGAGTGGTACTTTCCTTGGAAAGGGTTACCTCTCTGATGGTCTCTTTAGGTGTAATGTATTGGTTATACGCCATGTACCAAAATCTATTGAGAGTAATAATGAAAATGCTACTACTTCCTCTTACATTATTGAGTGATCTAATTTATGGCATTGTAGATTAGGACATGTTAATCTAAATGCTATAAAACGATTAGTAAATTTAGATTTACTAAAGTTAAATAAAGTTAACACTCAAAACAAATGTGAAGTTTGTGTTGAGGCAAAAATGACAAAACCACCGTTTCATTCGGTTGAGCGGAGCACGAAACCCCTTGATTTAATTCACACCGATGTGTGTGATTTAAAGTATGTGCAAACTCGTGGTGGTAAGAAGTACTTTATCACGTTCATCGATGATTGCACGAGATATTGTTATCTTTATCTTTTAAGAGGTAAAGATGAGGCTATTGAAGCGTTCAAACACTTCAAGAATGAAGCCGAAAATTAACTAAGTGGTCGAATTAAGAGTGTTCGAAGTGACAGAGGTGGCGAATATGTCGCTCCGTTTGAGGAATTATGCAACGAAAGTGGTATAATTCATCAAACGACGGCTCCTTACTCACCTCAATCAAATGGCGTTGCTGAACGTAAAAATCGAACTCTTAAGGAGATGATGAATGCTTTGTTGATTAGTTCAGGGTTGCCCCAAAATATGTGGGGGGAAGCTGTCTTGACAGCCAACTATATATTAAACAAGATTCCACTCAAAGGTAAAGATGTTACTCCTTATGAGTTATGGAAAGGTTGGAAACCGTCGTACAAATACCTTAAAGTGTGGGGGTGTTTGGCGAAGGTTGAAGTGCCTCTACCTAAACAAGTTACAATTGGCCCTAAAACGGTTGATTGTATCTTTATTGGGTATGCACATAACAGCAGCGCCTATCGCTTTGTTATCCACAAGTCGGAAGTACCCGACATGACTGTGGGTACAACGATCGAGTCAAGGAATGCAATATTCTTTGAACACATATATCCTTGTAAAGACAAGGGTAATGTAGAAACAAATTCTAGCAATAGAATTGAAGGTGAAGCCACAAGTTCTAAATCCGAGGATGAAGAACCTAAGTCACGCAAACGACAAAGGTCTAATCCGGAAGATAGTGAACCGAGACGTGGTAGTAGAGTTCGGAAACCAAAGCAATTTGGTCCGGATTATGTAATGTTCATGTTGGATCAAGAACCTACGACGATCAAATAAGCTTTTTCTAGATCGGACAGTCCGTTTTGGAGAGAAGCGGTACAAAGTGAAATTGAGTCCATTAGGCAAAACCACACTTGGGTGCTGGTTGATTTGCCCGAAGGGTGTAAACCCTTGGGGTGCAAATGGATCCTTAAAAGGAAATACAAAGCTAATGGATCAATTGACAAGTACAAAGCCCGTTTGGTTGTCAAAGGGTTTAAGCAGAAATAAGGGTATGATTATTTCGATACCTATGCTCCTGTAACAAGGATTATATCCATTCGGGTGCTTCTCGCAATTGCTGCTTTGCACAATCTCGAGATACATCAAATGGATGTGAAAACTGCGTTCCTCTATGGAGAATTAGAGGAGGAAATCTATATGGAACAACCAGAAGGATTTGTAGAACCTGGTAAAGAGAAGAAGGTTTGCAAACTGGTTAAATCCTTCTATGGATTGAAGCAAGCGCCACTTCAATGGCACTTGAAATTTGATAATGTGATGTTATCAAATGGGTTTAAGATAAATGAGTGTGATAAATGTGTTTACATTAAGAACACGAATAATGGGTATGTTATTGTGTGTCTTTATGTAGATGACATGTTAATCATGGGTAGTAATATCCGTGTTATTAACGAAACCAAAAACATGTTAAAGAGAAACTTTGACATGAAAGACTTGGGTTTAGCGGATGTTATTCTTGGAATGAAAATTTTAAGGAAATCCGAAGGGATTATCTTGTCACAATCTCACTATGTTGAGAAAGTGCTCAAGAAGTTTAACGCTTTTGAAAGCGTGCCCGCTAAAACTCTGATAGAACTTAATGTTCATTTGAGCAAGAACCGAGGTGAGTCGGTTGCTCAAGAAGATTATGCTCGGGTCATAGGGTGTTTAATGTATCTTACAAATTGCACTCGACCCGACATAGCATGTGCCGTGAACAAATTGAGTCGTTACACGAGCAATCCAAGCAAAGAGCATTGGAGAGCTCTGGTACGAGTTTTGAGATACTTGAAGTATACTCAAAGTTATGGGCTACATTTTTCGAGATACCCCCCGGTACTTGAAGGGTACTGTGATGCGAATTGGATTTCGGACACGAAAGATTCACTTTCTACAAGTGGGTATGTGTTTACAATTGGGGGTGGAGCTGTTACGTGGAGATCCACAAAACAAACGTGTATAGCCCGATCCACCATGGAGTCTGAGTTCATAGCTTTAGATATAGCTGGTGAACAAGCCGAATGGCTAAGAAACTTTCTTGAGGACATTCCATGTTGGGAGAAACCATTGCCTCCGGTGATGATTCACTGTGATAGCCAAGCGGCTATTGGTAGGGCAAAAAGTGGTTTGTATAATGGTAAGTCTCGACATATTCGTCGACGACATAATACCGTGAGACATTTGATCACAACTGGGATTATCTCAGTCGACTATGTGAAGTCGTTGGATAATCTGGCGGATCCACTAACCAAAGGGTTAAACCGTGATCAAATGAATAAGTTGCTAGAGGGAATGAGAGTAAAATCCACAAATTAAGAACTATCATAGTGGTAACCCAACCATGATGATTGGAAACCCCAAGAACTTGGTTCAATGGGAAAACTAAGCTGTAAAAGTTCGGGTGAAAACACTCACATTTATTTATTCCCTTGAAAGCATTTGAGTGTTGAAAGCTTGCCTAGTGGTGAGGATAAGTCTATGACTTTTAATGATTCCTAAATACCTCGAGGAGGTTGAGTATGGCAAGATACTCGGTAAAGAATCACCTATGTAAGTGTGAAGTGAGACCGCTTTGTTAAGATACACTTATGAAACCAAAGGGGTGTCCAAGGCCGAAATGGACACAAAACGTGAGAACGGATGAGGTTGAGGTGTATAAGCGTTAACATCGTTGTCTCGGTGCACGCCATGGAGGGATAGTTCAAAGCATTGAGCTACTATGCCGCCTGTGTACTCGATGGTGTTGACTATGGAAGGTTCAAAGCCACAAACTACCTATCCTAATACTTTTATACCTCGTAAGGACTGAGCTCTTGCATTTGCATACATTTGCATATGGCTATCTCACTCATGTGGGGGATTGTTGGAAATTTGGTTTTTGACCAAATAAATAATAACAAATATTTAATTTATTACACAAATTAAATATTAGATTATTGTTCTACTCGCGGAGTAGATGAACGTGGTATATTTATAGGCTCAAAACCGATTTCCGGTGAGTGAGATATAAATGTTCAAAGTTTGGTGGAGAGTTACTTCATTAGTTAATGAAGTGTAAGTTATACCACATTGATTAAATATTAATGTGGTGTGCTGTTTAAAAGTGTTTAAACATGTTGGCTTAATAACAAGTGGGCCAAGTAAGTGGATAAGTGTGTGGTTGGGCTCTCGCGTGAGCACACACTCGATCCGGCCCCGCCGTCCGTGCCGGACGGCACGGACGGCTCGGGCTCGGGCTCGGGCCTCGGCCTCGGCCTCGGGTTCGGGTTTCGTGGCCGTGGATCTTGCCAATTGGTCCTTTGGGTGGTCCTTTGGGCCTTTGGCTTGGGCTTGGGGTCTTGTGTACTATATTTTTTGGACCACAAAATATATAGTATTTTGGGCCATGTGGAAGCCCAATTGCCCAGCCAGCCAATTCTAATGAGGCCTACCCGTCCAGCCCAATTCGTGGCCCATCCGGAAGAAGACTCTGGAAGGTGTCTCTTCAGCTGAACAGTCAGCCTCTTCCACTCCACCACTAACCCACTACCTTAGTGGTTGTTAATGCCTTTATGGCATTGATGTCCCTACTGAATGAGCAGCCTATAAATAGAAGGCTCTGCAGGCCATTCTAGGACACACAACTCAAAGCATTTTGCATCATCTCTTCTACAGCATTCAGTTTTTGAGCTCAGTTCCTTCGCCTTTTATTTCCAGTTCGCCGGAGCTTCTTACTTTGCGGTGCTGCTACTAAGAAGACGAGAAGTCGTTTTATCTTTGGGGAAAAAGCGCCAAATCCGTGAGCACTACCCGGGGGCGTAATTCGTCTTGCAGAAAGAGGGTTTCCTCGACTCGACTTCAAATTTCATTTTGTTCATTTCACTTGTAATCTTCGATTATTCTATTGTAATTGTACGCCCGACAAGTTCTACATTTCCAACATCTTCTTGCCGCCGCTGTTTGCTCTTCCATGATAAGTACAACCGCCGTATACTGCTAGAGATCAATACGAATCCCGTGATGCTTACCGACACAGTCGCTACAACGATAATGACAGGGACAAGCGATCGTGTCTCTGTGTTGGGAGTGATCACCATTATCGAAGGTCCATAGCTCACTGCAATGGCCGCCAGCGACACCCACGTCGCATACACGGCGATCAGCAGCAGCAAATAGATCCGCCCCGACGGCTGGCGGGTGGTGATGAGGAAGATCGTGACAAGAGACGAGATGAAAGCCGTGCCGTGGTGTTTGCCACGCACGAAGTGCTTGTATATCTTGGGAGGGCTGACGGCCGCCCTGGAAGGCCATGGTGGCGATCAGCACCACGACCACCATGGTCGTGTCGGAAAGCTTGGGGAGGGCCTTGACCTTGAGCATTGATCTATTGGACAAGATCATCATGATCCTTTTCATTTCTGAATAGTTGCTTGTGTCTGAAGAAATGGAAATCGTTCAAGATATCCAGCGCGGTTTTGCCCATGGAATTCGGTGCTTCTTTATTTTATTGGCCTTCCACCTAGTATGATTTGACTGTTTAAAATTTTAGATTGAATCATAATATCAAGAAATTGAAGAAAATAAATAAATAAAAATAAGATAAATCGATTCTGGTACACGATTAATACACTGAAAGGACAAAGGATCTCGTGATTCCCTTCTACACTACTGTGCTACAATCACTCTCTAGATTCTAAATATCCAACTTTCCATTAATGCAATTAGGCAAATCTTCCCCTTGCGCTAAATATGAAAAATGTATACATATGTACAGTTTTTATTTTTATATCTATACCCTATTATAAAAGAGCTTTGTTTTATAAAATTTGGTTTGCCTATTATACCCCTATTATATATTGATTTTAAGAGTTATGATATAATTGTATATTGATTTTATTTCATAATTGTACTTTTAAAACTTATAATAATTAAACTTAGAATTATTATTCTATAATAACTCGATGTCAAAGGGTTAGGCACACGGAGGGGAAAATTTAACATAATTATTTATTATTTTAGAACAACACGATGAGACTTAATTAAATTAAATTTTATGATTTCAAATATATTTGGAACAATGTGGTACTCATATTTGGATGAAAAAATGTGAAGAGCATAACCAAAGAGATGTGTAGCCACACGGCCCACACTATATCAGCACCATGTTGCCACACGGACGAATTCAACACTGTAACTAGCTTCCCATCCAGGCACACAAAGCTCCCAAATAAAGTAAAATTTCTGCCAATTTATGATATCAAATTATTATCCTTTAACTTATAAGTTATAGATGCCAAGTTAATTGATGTGATGAACTCAAAATCAATGAAGCTATAGCAAACCTCATTCACAATGATTTTCACAATTTGCTTAGTCTCTGGTTTCAACTTGAAACTTTCAAGCATTATAAGAATGATTAAACTCGGTATAATACTCTTTGTCAAAGAGTTAGGCACACGGAGGGGAAAATTTAACATAATTATTTATTAGTTTAGAACAACATGATAATACTTAATTAAATTAAATTTCAATATTTCAAATATATATAAAAGACACATTGATAAAGTATTTTTTAAATTAGCAAAATCCAAAATCCAAAGTCAAAATAACTACAAGAAGAACAATAAGACGAAAATTTAACAATATATTTTGAATTTTAAAATTTTAGTTCTCATCAACATACTATTGATTTGACACACGTAAAATGGATCAAAAAGAATTAAGCAATTGATATAATAGAATTTGATGCTTAGAAGACAAGACGAAGTTATAACTCAACAAAAATAAAATAATCTTATTGAATTTAAAGTTAAAATAAAGAAAATTAATAGTAACTATATATAATGTATTCGTATATGAACGAACTGTTTGAATTTAAAATTATTTAGATTGAAGATGAGAAGCATTTATGGATATAAACAATGGATAATATGACATGTTTTGATTCTTTGGATGATATGTTAATTACACTTCTTCTCAATTAATTAAATTATATCTATAGTTTCACTGCCCTCTATTTTAGTACGACTAACATCAAACTCTTTATCCTCTAATATTGAACTCCTTACGGGTATCATAGTTATTGATCTACTTGCACACATCATGAATGACACAATTCATCATAGTTATCGAATCATGTCTAAATTTCTCCACACAGTTTATTCAATTGACTACAGTATCACCATACTCTTCTTCTTTTTTTCCTTCTTTTTTTATGATATACGTAGTATGTTTCCACTAATGTCTAAATCATCTAAAATATATCATTCAAAATTATTCATATCTTTCTCTTATATAAAAATTTTCCTTTTAATTCTTAATGATATTTTGCGAACAATAATTATTTTAAAATTTTATGAATCACTTAGTTCTTAAATACTATTAATATACAATATACTAGAACAATTATATAATTTTAATTTAATTGATAGAAAAGGAGAGAATGAATGTAAATAGGTATTTCCATATTATGACTTTCGCCAAACTTCCAAAATATGGGTAATATTTATAGAACTCTATTTTTATTGGTACAACTTTGTCGGCATAATACTTGAAATTGTTTTGATTCAAGGTAATTTTATAATTCATTGATGAGTACTATTTACAATCATGCATCTATCCACTTGAATAATACAATGTGTTTTTACTTTAATTTATTTAAGGTTGTTTAATTTGATTGGTTTATCATAATTTCTTTCTTATACGAAAAAATGGGATTTAAAAAACATGGTTTGGTTCATTTTTTGTCTACTATTTACATGAGCTTGCTTATATTGTGTTGAAATTAATAATTCACAATCAATATTATTTTAAATTTTGAAGATTTGTATTACTATTCAAAAAAAAAAGTAAAATGTAAGGTTATACGTGCAACGCACGTAAACCCTGCTAGTATACATAAATATAAGACCAAAGAAATGCTCCCCTATCACCGTGGGCACACTTAATATGCTCACGGCTGACGTGACACTGCCACGTCAATAATTTTTTCCTTTTGGGGTTTAGTTTTTTTTGTTAGGGTTTAGTTTTTTATGGTAGGGTTTATTTTTATAATGGGAATAATCGCTTCTTCGGCAGAATAATTGCAATCGCTAATACACTTGAGCTCCGGCCACACACCACCGTAGGGACTTCAGACCATATTAGGCGGTGACACCACCGGGCTGTTCCCCGGATTGGCGTTCGCCGGCCCCACGCCACCAACTCTGAGCCTTCTCTTAGCAGACTTCAGTTGGGAAGACAAATAATTCTGGGTGTGGAGCTGCTGCTGCTGCCTTGCCGAGGCAAAGGGGCGAGATGTAAGAATTTGCTGCTGCATAATAAGCATAATAACAACTAACAAGCCACATCATATATGTTGCTTTACAAGTACTCGTCATTGAGACGCAATCTAAATTAATTTCAGTCTTGTATAGTCTATATTATTGCGTAAATCTCAACCTGGGCCACACCAAGTGGTTTTTGCAGTGGCCATTGCATTAGCATGCATGCAAAGCAACCCAAAATCACGGCCTAACATGCATATCGTTGGACAAGAATTGTCAGCTCTTAATCTAGCCTACTTGCCGGAGCCACTGGGAACTATCAATATGAGCAAACTTAAAGATTTTTGGAGAGTGGCTCATGATCATGTAATTGAAATATTGTAATCTTATGTTATATTTCTCTACCACTAATTAGAGTTTTAGTTCGAGCGATTTTAAGAGTTTCCTAGCTACCAGCTTACAAATTTAATGCACTCATTGTTATTGTTGATGCGTCAATCCCATATTAGTAACTTTTGAGATGGGATTAGTTTTTCTAGTGGGTCTTATTAGTTTATAAGGTTTTAGATTTCTCAATATGTGGGATAGCAATGTCAGTCGTATTTACTTTAAGGACAACAATACTTATTTTTTACAATCTTTAAAGCGCTCGATGCTAGTCTTTTAAGCTCTCTATGTATTTTTTTTTTTGGTGTCTTATCTTATGAATGCTCTGAGTAGGGGTGGTAAACGGTAACCGGTATTCCGGGATAACCGGTACCAAACCGGTACTGTACCGAGAACCGGGTACCGAATACCGGTTAAACCGGTACCGGTACGGTAACCGGTACCACTCTCAGTGAAAACCAGTGAAAATTATTTTATATTTTTTTTATTTAATTATATTATATAAAATAATATTATTATTCACTTAACAATTAAAAGTTTCAATACCCCTTATTAAATTTGGATGATTATTTATTATATTTGTATTTGTAAGATTTTTTTTTTTATTATTTCACTTATTTAAATTTATAGATTGAGATACATGATTCGTTGTTTGATATTGAATTTGTTTCGGATATTAAAATATATGAATTAGGCATTAACAAAAAGAAATAAAAAAAAATAATTTTTAAAAAAAAATCCGGTACCATAACCGGTTCTACCGGTTAACCGGTACCGGTACTGGGAACCGGTTACTTAATCGGTACCGGTACCCGAAATTTGTGTTATTCCGGTAACCAGTAAACCGGTTCCCGGTACCGGACCGTTTACCACCCCTAGCTCTGAGCACCCTTATTTATAGGTGTAAGAGAATTTCAATTCAAGCAGTTTAGGGTTAGGCTTTTAGGCCTATTGGGTATAGGGTTGATGTGGTAAGATTTGATTGACTCCTTCAATTCAATTTTATTCTTTTACTACACAGATTTGACATGAATCAACTTCTTATTGGTTGGAAAATCCACATTTATAATTTGCAAACGGAATGCAGAGTTATTTGTTATCTATACCTATATAAAAAAGAGTTTTGTGGCAAAATATGTATTGCCTATTATATCTCTCTTATATATTTAATTTTGAGGGCAATATTGTAATTTAACATATAATATATTATGATAATTATTGTAATACATGAACTCAAATATACAGTAATATATTCATAATTTATTAGATTTCTTCAAATTTTCTATATTTTACGCCCTAACGGCCTTTTGTTTATTACTACCTCCATCCCATTACATTAGTCCTCTTTGCTTTTTGATTGTTCGACACGTTTTTCCACCGAAACCTAGTACGAGTTTTAAAATATAATTTTGACGTATTCATTTTTTCACGGGGTACTATGACACTCATAGTACCCCGTGAAAAAATAAATACGTCAAAATTATATTTTAAAACTCGTACTAGGTTTCGGTGGAAAAGCGTGCCGAACAATCAAAAAGCAAAGAGGACTAATGTAATGGGATGGAGGTAGTAGTATATATCTTAAATGATTTTATAATACTAAAACTCTAAATTTAAGTTTTATATAATAATTAATTAGGATTTGTTTATATGTTCTATGATACACGCAACTTTTGTTTCCTAGCTTCCATAATAGGTTTATAATCTCTCATTCTAGCTAATTAATTATAGCTTCATGTTTAGTAATTTATAGAGGTAATGAACAAATTTATTTATTGTAGTTTAATTTATATAGTTGACGGAAATTAAAACTTATGTCAAATAAATATAATTAAAAATAATAAAACATGAAAACTTGAATTAGATCAATTAATTTCATGACTGAAATAATACCAACAACAAGAAAAATTGACATCAAGACTCAACCCTACCGACGGAGGAGTGAGATATAAAAGTGTATAATTTATCTTTTATATGCAAATGAATTTAGAGATGTATGTAAGGTGGTAGTTTTCTTTGAATCAAAAACTCTAGATATATGGGTCTAGGTTGATGAGATTTTGATGTCATGGACAATATAAATTCCATTAAGTCGAGAAATATTAGTGCTATTTAGAATGTTGTTGAGGGTGAGATTTTTTGGGAAAATTTGTACTTTCCTTTGAGACTTATTAGCTCCCTTTTGAGATATTTTCTGGTTCATAAAAGGTGTCAATCTGAGAGATAAATCTTGCTGATAATTCAATTTGTCTTTGCAAAAACAAAAGTGAAGAAAATTAAAAGTAAAAAATGTAAGTCTTGGCAGGAAGCTTAGTTGCTGAATTGAAAGAATTTTTGAAATCGTAAAGCTTTTTTTGCAAGTACAAAATGAATAAGTGAGAGTCAGATTTCTTTACATGGAAAAGCTCGATGATTTTTTTATTAATAAATTATATATTTCACCTTTTAGCGCAGTCTCTATGAATGAAGATGTGAATTTGATCAATCAATCTTAATAAAGCTCAACATCACCAATTCACCATCATACAATATCATAAATTATTTGTACACAAGATATAATATGCAAGCAAATAATATAGTTATATGTAGATTTGCTTAATTTGAAGATGTACCTTTTACACTTATTTTCTAACTTTTTATAGAAGTCCATAATAACTAATTAATTATTACAATTTATAAATAAAAAAAATTGTTTATCTTGTAGTATATTAGTATTTGTAATGTTCTAATAGTTTTAAATTAAAGATAATACGTGCAACGCACATAATCACTACTAGTAATAACTAAATAATGGGACAGAGAAATAAAATAAATCTAGAATAAATTTGATATATGTATTAACATGTGGTTCTCACACACATAATCTTATTGCATTCTAAAATAGGCTGCTCTGTTTCGAGGTCCCGGAATTTGGATAAATAGAAAATTACAAAATCACATGGAACATACGTGATTTTAATCACAATGAACATAAGTGATTTTAATTGATTTCAGCATATAATGAGCGGAACCTATTTTATGAAACTCTAGATTTCTAATTCCTCTCTTTCCTAACCATGAAAACACACTTGAAAAATCCAAAACTCCTTTTCCATATTCAGACTGCAATATCAATATAAATTGGCCAGAATGAAAGGGCATATGTTGTTACCAAGAGCATGGGCTTACTTGAATGTTGATGTTGCAATTGTTGGAGCTGGATTCGAACCTCTTCCAGTTTTGACCTGATAAACTTTCTTCATCGTTCAAGTAGCCATCGTCTTCGTCCTTCTTTTCCGCTTCATGTTTTCCTTCACAGCCGCAACAAAGTTAGCCGATGTGGACACTTTGTATGGAATGAGGGGGAGAGAGAGAGAGAGAGAGAGAGATAGGAACCTGTGGGAGCTGAATTGTTCCCCTGCTTTGATCTCTTAGTGTGCTGAATTTGTACAATTGGAATGCTGGATTCAGAGATGCAACCTGCAGTGAAGGGAAGCAGACATTTTTTTCCAATCGATCCTTCATGTTGAAACTGGTTATCAGGCTGAACGGGGGAACTCATTATTTTTAAGAATATATATATGAGCTGCACTTGCAGCAGTATCAAAAGTTCGTAGAGATTATGTTCGGGTTCTCCAATCATGGATGTTGATACAAAGGTTATCTGAGGTACAAGACAATTGTTTTTTAATAACCATAGATCGTGCATGACGTCAAACTCAATAAATCCTAGTGGAGGGCGTCTGATTGCAAAAGGCAGAAATTTCCTTCTCTTTTACTCATTTATGCTGTGCATTGTGATGCACCAAGATTTCACCCGCTATATCCAAGATTGACCAGGAAGTTTTCTTCCTTCTTTTTCCAGCATCAAACCCCTAAATTTAGCCGCCTCCTCCCAAACGCAGTTAGCTGAATAAGTATTTGAGATGAGAAGATAAGGTTCCAGTTGTCGCGGGTCTATCTCAAACAGTTTCTTGGACACCCAACTGGCCACCTCAATATTCTTGTGAAGCCAGCAAGAAGAGAGATATGCTTTCCAAACCTCTTTCAAATGATGGATTCCGTTTTCATAAATAAAATCTTTAATCTCCTTTAGGTGCCCTGCTCTCCCAAAAAGGTCTATCATGCAAGAAAAATGTTCGATACCAGGCCGGATCCCATAAACACCTTTCATCATCTTAAAATACTTGCAGCCCTCTTCTACCAGACCAGCATGGCAGCATGCAGTGAGAAGAGCAAGAAAACTCACTTCGTTTGGCTTAATACCCTCATTTTGCATCAACTCAAACAGCTGAATTGCTTCCTTTCCCAACCCATGCATTGCATAGCTTGATATCATTGCACTGCACAGCACGATATTTCTAGTTCTAGTTTCCCTGAAATATGACCAAGAGTCATCTAGCTTTCCGCATTTGGCATACATATCGATCATGGATGAACATAAGAAAACATCTTGTCTGTGCCCTAGTTTCAGCGTATGAGCATGAATCTGCTGGCCAAGCTCCAAATTAGCATTATTAGCAAAGGCAGTAACAACAGTAGTCAGAGTAAACAGATCTATCTTGAGTTTCTCAAGAATCATAGACCTGAAATAACGCATGGCATCGCCTACCATACCATTTTGAACACAGCCAGCTATAATCGTACTCCAACAAACAGTTTGAGCCATTAAATCATCATGGCCTCCTTTAGAACATCTCAGCTGCAATTCTCGAAAAATCCAAAATGCCTTGGGCATTTCTTTACACTTACAGTACATATCAAGAAGTGAATTACTTGTAAATGAATCTTCATTCAACCCAGCCCTAAGCAGCCTGCCATGGATCTGCCTCCCAAGCTCCAAATTCTTTAAGGAAGATGCCAAAACCAATGATATAGAGAATGTAACTCCATCTAAAGCATACCCAAGGTTCACCATCTGGTAGAGAAGCTTCAGTGCTTTACCCTCCAATCGCTGCTGCAAAAGCCCATCAATGATAGTATTCCAGCTTGAGACAGCCTTATTCGGCAATCTCCAGAAGAAATCGAGGGTCTCCTCCATCTTACCCTCACTTAACTTAGAATTCATGACTATATTCCAAGAAGTAGAATCTTTTTCATCCATCAACTCAAAGAGTCTTTTCACGCAGTCAAACACCCGGAACTTAGCATAAAGATCAAGAAGAGCATTGTCCAAAGCGACATCCACATCGATCCCATTTGTGATTATCCAACCATGAACCACCTTCCCAATCCTAAGGCCATCACGAACCGAAGCACAGCACTTGAGCACGCTGGACAGCGTGAAGGCATTGGAAGCGACAGTTCCCTCATTTTGCATGGCAGTGAAGTAATCCAAAGCCATCCTCTGATGGCCGTATTTACACAAGCCGGAGATGAGAAGGGTCCAAGTTCTGATATCTTTTTGGGGAATTTCATCAAACAGCTTTCGGGCACACACCAAATCAACGTTGTTCAGGTAGAGCTTTAAGAGATAGTTAGCAACGTGCAGGTAGTGAATAGAGCCGCTCTTGATGAGGGAGGAGTGATACGGGAATGGAACTGTAGAGTAGCTGCAGCAGTGTACCAATGGTGTGGTTTTGTGCTTGGAAATAACAAATAAGGTAGTCTCCCTTCTAAACAGCGATTTGGCGGCCGTCATAGAATTAGAGCATTTTAACGGTAATGGGTTTTTATTTGAACAATATTTCGGTCGACCTCTACTAGTAGCAAGAATTTGAAGATTTGAGAGAGTTTACAATCTGCAAATTTGCGCCAAGTATGTTCTTTAGGTTGTTCATAAAAGCACTTCAGCAAAGCTAGCACATTTTCTCAATTGAAGTAGGCTACTTTTTATATTCTAAAGTTATAACTAATATCATTTCAACGGCCCCATCAAATGATTCAACCTTATAAAATGAGTTGCTATGATGGCAATTTCTAGATAAGGACTTAGTGCTCGTTTGGTTCAAGTTGGGTAACGGAAAATGAATGGAATCAAGTCAAGTAAGTGAATGGTAATAATAATGGTTACTTTTATTGAGTAATTGGTTCAATAGTAGAAAGGGAGTTACTTGTGAGGGGGGTTCTCATTCTCCTTGTCTCCTCTCCTTGAAGGATAACAATGTAATGGATTGAGTTACCCCAAGTAAGGGAAATGGATAACCTATTACTCAAACCAAACAAAATGTAATGGAATCAATTACTTGATTATCTTTCCACCCAAAAAAACTTGAACCAAATATGGGCTTAGATGATATATATAAAGTATTCACAATTGGTTTTAGTTTATACATTGCTTGTTAATTATTAGTATATTATATCTTAAACATGTCATTAGGTTTAGTGAAGGCCGAGCCACAACACATTCAATGAATTGGAACTACCATAAAAAATAAATTATTTCTTCCTCTAATCCTCCTATCAAGATAGGATCATGAATTACTACCATCAACCAGACATCATGAATTAGCTCTAATTTGAGATTACTACAACTATAAAGAAATTACGAATTTTATCTAACAACCAATTCTACTGCAAGTATAAATGGTAGCATCCAATTACACATTGAATCAATGACAAGAATCAACAACTTCATCAAAGAATAATTTGGATTGGAGTAACTAAAATTCTCCCCAGCAAATTAGTACAAGCTGAATATTCAAATGGCACAAATCCTTGTTCAGAACTCAGCTCTAACATCATAAATACCAGAAATATATTCGCAGTTTCTAGAGTTCAATCAATAGCAATAGTTAAGTAAAATTCCTACAACTAAAACTGGCTAGAGACAACCAGCAAGAATCAATTCAAAATTTTCTATAAGCTAATTTCAAGGCCAGGAGAAACAATTATCTTCTCAAGCAATATTATGTTTTCTCTAGTAGTCCATTTCTTATTTATTACTATAAAGCAACACAATTACATTACAAACAGATCATAATACTAACCCACTTCTGAATAAGCAGCCAAAGCAGTATGTACAGGTTATAAATTTCCTGAAAGATACACTTATCTCCTTTAGACTCGGGGAACCCTTCCAGAATGTCAGAATACAAAAAGCGCGCACTTCCATATTAAATAAACATCATAATATAATGCAAGCAAAACGGACACCATCAAAAACTCTGGAATTCAATAAGATGTCAGCCTACCATAGTTGCAATTTCACATTTAAAAGTTATTGCAAGATATAAATACATTTCATCTTCCCAGATTAAGCCAACTGAATGCTGATTAATAAAAGCAAAACGAGCACCTTCTAACAAAATGATTCGCGCCATACCTTAGCAGGAAAGAATGATCGATCAAGATAGTTCATGTCTGGCCAAGCTGATGGATCTATATTAAAACCTTCGAAGCTGGTAGCCTGCAGAAATTTAAGTTATTATACGAACATACATACATACATACATACATACATATATCAAATGAAATGTCCAAGTATCCTGATATGAGGTGACAAAGATGCTAACTTGATATATAGGGTGGAGCTCAATCAATTCACACAACCAGATTTTTTCGACTTTCCTACTTTAACTTAAAACGTACTCCGTATTTGAGAAGAACACAAGGCAAACTAAGTTAACTCAGATCTACCTCGAAAATTCAATGAAGACGGCCAGTGCTATAGTTATAGAGAAAGAGAGGTGTCCCGGGCCTTATTGCTCGAACAGAGTCACGATTCCACAATAATTTTAGGGATAAGCCCAAATACATCAAAATGTTTATAGTAAGATAAAACTAATTACACTTGAAGAATTTCATTTGAACTCAAATTCATCACATCAGAACGCTACATACATTCCCACTTTAATTAATACAACTCTAATCAGATTCCATTTCAGTTATGGCGCAAGAAGGAAAAAGGTAAGTTTAGTACTGAGCCTAATCTAGTGTAAATCAGGAAAATATGCATTCTGATTCTAAGGTGTAAAATTGAAAGACGGAGATAGAGGGGCTAACAGAGAAAGGGAGAAGAGCATCATTACCTATTCACGGTGAAGCTGCGCCGGCAAGGGAGAGAACGGAGAGGGACAGTTTTGGATGCAAACCTGTGCATGTGTGCTTCCACGGAGTTATTTTGCTTTCTGGCCATGGTTTTGCAGGTGTGGGTCCAATTTACCTTACCAACCCCAAAACCCTACGGGCCCACTAAAATGGGGAGAGATCCCCTGCTGCTTACTCTAGCACAGCATATAATGCTGTCTACTTAAAACACAATCGTTTCAATCAATTTTTTAATTTTAGTTATTTTGATTTACTTTTTCCTATTTTCTTAATCATATTTTATAGATTTGATTTTAGCTTAAAAAAGATACTGCTTTAGTTTTTAGCGATGATCAACTAAAAAGTAAAATAAATAATGGAATATATTAAAATATCCTAATTATAAATAATAATAAATTAAAAAAACCCTTATATAAAGGGTTTACTAGAATTCCACTATAAAAGTACAAAATGTATTAATACGTTTGAAGTATTAATTATCCTATAAATAAAATAAAAATTTGAGCTAAAAGGGATATTAATAAATCCTAATTATGGAAGTATCAACCCTAACAAAAAATCTATATACTATATAATAGTAGAACCGGAAGTCCTTATATGGAAAGTCAGTTTATTAATTACTAACATTTATTTACATTAATGTCAATTAATAATTATATAAATATTACATAAATAAAATATATAATACTAGCCTATATATATATATATTTATTTTAATAATTACATGCATTCATTTATACTTATGTCAACAAACTTTATGATCAACATATAGTAATAGCCTATATATACATGATTTCTCTATATTTTATAATTATATAGATGTTTTGGGCGTTGATTTTGTATAGCAAAAAATATTTAGATAGGAATGAGTTCTATAGTGATTTCAATATATGTAATGTATAATCCAAATGCAATTAAACTTTAATAAGTTTGTGGTAAATAGATTGGGAATTGAATGATTTTAGTGAGGGAATACAAATAACACTTTTTATGTTTTTAAATATACTATTTGTAGAAACCATCTATATAAATGGTAAATCTTAATTGTGCAATAATAATTTACAATCAGCTAATTAATTATAAACATTACAAATATGTAATTAGCATAGAATTAATTTCTTTCCATTTTTCAAACAAGTTTAGTCTATAAATTTTAGAATTTCACAACCAAAATATTCACAATTCAACTATTTTGTGATCATTCAGTTCACTTTCCCATCCAATTGAAGCACTATTTTTGCAATTGATATGAAATGTGTCGCAACAATAGCATCGTCGTTAAGGTTTCAACGACAAAGTTGTGCTCAACTATAGATCCACAAAAGAGATTTTTAGCTTAATATGCTTTACAACCCCCAAAGCCAAAGCTACCCACATGGTTTTATTCTTTTATATTGTTATACATTTTTATAGATTGGAATGCAAATTATGTAATAGATTAAGATGTGTATTATATTTGATTCATATATATAAACTTTGGAAGATATATGCTTTCCAATATGAATACTCAACGCGAGCGACCGAAGATCACTCTTCACCATTTTCCATTTTTCTATTTTTTTTTTCTTATTATCTTTTCCTCTTTGTCGTGTGTATCTATATAATCCAATTTATTTCTATTTTCATCATGTCTACTTCCACCTCTAGCATGTGCAAGAAGTTTTGAACTCATTTCAAAGCGATCTTGTAATATATAATGACTTCGCTCATGAGAATTAATATTGGTTTAGTTTATATGCAGAGACGGAGCCAGGGGGGTCCAGTGGGGTCGCTGGAACCCCTGGACTTATTATAATTATAAGTTATGTATGTGTATTTTATTACAATTATGTCATGTAGTGAAGTGGTCATGACTTTTGTCTTTCTACTTGGAGGTCGCGTGTTCGAACCCAAGCACTTCATTACTTGAAATATAATTTTTTAGTGAGATATTTTGTTTCTTCTCTTTTTTCTTCTTCATTTTCTCTTTGTCCCATACTTTTCCTCCTCCTATTTATGAAGAAGAATTATATTTTCTTTAACTCAACTCAAAAATTTAGTGATTATAACTTTATTATTCTGTTTAAAATTATTCTATATTTTTTTAATTATATTTTTTAAAAAAATTATATATTTTTCAAAAGTCGGACCCCCTAACTCAAAGTTCTGGCTCCGTCACTGTTTATATGTGCACAAAGTAATTGAATTGAAGGCCTTAAATCAATCTCCCTTGAAACAATCAAGTATAAAAACCTTCTAATTTCATACATTTGTATATTATAAAATCATACATAGTCGAAAATCGTTTGATTAATAAAATTTAATATAAATCAATTTTTCAAATCAATCAAAGAAAAGTAATTTACTTTTGCATTGATAGAGTAAAACAAACTGTCCTATATATAAAACTGTCCTGTAATATTTTGTGTATAAATCAACGGACGATTCTAATTATTAACTTTAGTCTTTCCCCTTATTCAAATCTTTCCATTTTTGTGTATAATTTTTTTTATAATTAATTTATTGCATACATGAAAATAATATATCAAAATAATAATGTTTATACCATTGACTTATTTAAGTCATTATTAAATACAATAATGTGATTAATAAGTTTCCTTTTACTCATTTAATCCTTTCCAAAATTATCGGACACATTAAACGCCAATTACTAGATTTATTATCTCTCACGATTAATGTATTGCCAAATGCCAACACCCACAAATTACATTGGTATTATTAACCCAAGTATCCGCATGTTTCCAAATAAACGTGCTCATATTAATTTTGACTAGCACAAAAATTATGATGTAAATTTCTTACCGAAAATAATTTATTTATATTTAAAATGATACATAAATATGGAGATATATCAATAATTGTAATTTTGCAATACGTTAAGTTTGAACATTTAGGTGATTACATAAATATTTGCAAGACGTTAAGTTTGTAACATAAGTTTCTATATCAAAACGTATATATTTTTAGATTTTTAGAATTGTATCCTATAGTTATTTAAAAACACTCTTCGTCGTCAGCCAAGAAATAATTTAAGTTGTATCCTACAGTTCTCAAAATATTTTTTTTGTTTTAGTTTTAATGTATATATTTTTGGGAAATTAAATCATAAACTTCTATTTTTTTTATAATTAAAATCTACCCTAAAACAGCTTCGACAGCCACAATACTAAAATAGACACCTACGGGGACTTTCCGACTATGATGCATGTGGACCTCGAAATTAAAAAAGATGACAGTTAACTAGCTGGAAAAATGCTCTTCACAAAAAAAAAAAAAAAAAAAAAAAAAAAAAAAAAAAAAAAAAACTAGCAGGAAAAATGAAGACCATGATTTAATTTGGCAAAAATGAAATTCGTGATTTAATTTGCCAAAATTTAAAAGTTATAGTACTACGTAGTATTTAATTTACAAAAGTGTGAAAGTTGGTATTTTTTTTATTTTTTATTTTTTGCAATTAACCTTATGGTATTGTACTTATATTTTTTTTTTGTTATACATGGGTTAGTTATAAGTTGCGTATATATATCTACACCTACGCTTATTTGCATTGACCTTTTAATTTTATCTTTCAGTACGTCGTTTATGGAAATCATTTATATATAAAATGGTATATCTGAACTATACATTAGTGGTATTCATTCATTTAAAAAAAATTAGACGTTACAAAAGTGTAATTTATGATAAAGAATTAATTTGTTTTCTATATTTTATAGCTTATGCCACACTCCCTCCGCCTCCAATTTTTTAGCTAAAATTCTGGGCACGGAGTTTAATGTATTTGATGATATGTTTATAAATTAAAGTGTTAAAGTGGAATAATTGTAGGGCTATCTAATTTTTTTAATAGTATAAAAGTGTTAAAGTGTTAAAAAGTAGAGTGCTAAAATGATAAAGTGTTAAAGTGTATGTGAGACCTATGTCCCAAAATAGAAAGGATCAAGAAATGAAGAACGTCCCGATATAGTATTATTGTCAAGAAATGGAGGACGGATGGAATATTTTAGAGCCAATTAACTATATATGGATTTTCATGTCAAATCTAGATTAGTTGAATGTTTTCAGCACTATACATAATTGATTCGTTCTTGCAATATTTATTTTTCAGATATAATTTGAATTATGAATCAACATAAATTTCTCCGTGGCGCGGCCTTAAAAATTTGCCTAATAAAAAAAAATAAAAATGAATCAACATAAATTTATTTGAGGTTTTACTCCTACTTGAAACAAGACAATTGTAATAGTTTAATAGTGCAATTTCCTTTGGGGAGGAGATGAAGAGGTGAGAAAAATAGCTTGGTTTAGGTGGGAGGAGGTTTGTAGATCAAAAAAGGAGGGAGGTTTAGGGATTAAGAATTTACAGCTTTTTAACACTGCCCTTCAATGGGTGTGGCGGTTCATGACGGAGCGGGATAACCTTTGGGTGCGTGTTATACGGTCCCACCACGGCTCCCTTACGTCGCTTAGGGGACGGATAATCGGGAATCACAGTGGAGGTATGATGGGGTGGTGGAAGAAAATTATATCTACTGTGGAAGGGGATGACAGTGGCTGGTTTTGGGAGAAGTTAGCGATGAACTGAAGTGATGGTCGGGAAGCTCCGTTTTGGGAAGGTGCTTGGTCTGGAGATAAATCCTTCAAAGATTTAATTCCAAGATTATATCACCTCGGCTCAAAGAAGAATGACAAGGTTCATAAAAGATGGGAAGTTGGGAGGATGATAGATGGGTTTGGGGGCTGGAATAGAGCCGTAGCCTTTTCGATAGGGAACGCGAGAAGGAGAGCGAGCTGCTGAATTTTCTTAGAAACTTTTCAAAGGGGTAGCTGATCGATGGATTTGGGGAGGAAATAGAGACAACATATTTTCAGTGAAAGATGCGTACTTGGCTATTGCCCGGCAACACAACAACTCTATTTCAGTTCGTACTCGCACGCAAGTCTTAATTGCATTTGGAAGGCGGTGGCAACAATTAAGGCTAAAGTTACGATGTGGAGGTTGCTATGTAATCGCCCTCTGACTAAAGATAATGTCAGCAAACGAATGGCCTTAGAAGAAGACGCCAAGGTATGCATAGTGTGCGGCAAGGAAAGAGAGTCGGCAATGTATATCTTTATGAAATGCGGGGATGTGCCACGAATTTGGAGTATCTTAATTGATTGGATTGGCGTGGACTGGGTGGCTCCGAATAACATTGAAGGAAGGGCATCTCCTCTACTTTGCTGGTCTTCTCCCTGGAAAAAGATGGAGAAAAAGATTGGGGGGCATGTGGAATTGTGCAATTTGGGTTATTTGGAGATGGAGGAACGAGATGCAATTCAGAAGGAAACCATGGATTGTCCGAAAGATCGTGGAAGATATCAAATGTCGTTATTGGAGCTACTGCGCAGTGAGGAACGAGGTAAAGGCGAATATGAGTTATATCTCTTGGTCTAATATTAAACTTTCTGCATTGTGGAGCAGAGATTAATCTGGTGTTGCTGCTGTAATGGTACCTCTGGTACCACCTTTATTATGAAATAAAAAAATCCCGACCTTTAAAAAATAGTTTAATAATTTGATACATTTAGTCTTTCTCACTGTTAGTTAATTGCGAGTCATTTATATTTTTGTTTTACCGTTTCGAGGTAATATAATTATGTTTGGATACGATTTTAATTAGACAAATTTTCCACATCATACCGAAAGGAAGCATACAATATATAGTCAATGCAATTATCAATTCTCTCTATATATCTTGAGAGATGTGCTACTCCTGAGGCTAATAAAAAACTGCATAACAAGGAGTTTATACTTGAAGATAGATAATTACAAGAGTTCTTTAATTGAGTTGCAACAGTAGGTGATGCTATTCTTAGAGGCACAAATGATGGTCATGCAAAAATTATCATATCATAATAATATTTATTTGTAATTAAGAGTTTATTGATCCGATTGAAACAATTGCTAACTACACGTATCCTTCATCAATAGATCATCTAAATTATTTGTCACACTTTCATGGCAGAGCAATACTCACTCCAACACTCAATGTGGTCGAGTCAATCTCAAATGAAACTTTTGTAATACTATACCCACTTGAACGGATAATACTATTTTTTGAAAAAACTAAAAAAAATACAAACTATAACCATGCAATGTATTGTGAAAATAAAATAAAATTGCACAATATAGTTTACCCCGTGCGTCGCACGGGTGTGATACTAGTGATTTACTAAAACCTGAAACTATATTATGAATAACCAATTATATTAACTATGATCAAATAAATTGGAAAAACAAAAAAAAATACTATATCAACAGCAAAAACGATTCAAACGGCCGTGTTTAATGCACAGCATTACAAGTTGTGCTAGAGTACACAACATGGGATCCTTCCCCCACTAAAATTAGCAAGGATGAAGGACCCCAATTCTATATGAATTTAATTTTTTTTTTAATCAACATTAGCTTCTTACTCTTTTAGTCTATAAAATATATATAAGTTCAATTGTTGGTAATAATTATATCTTTGTCATTTTCCCTCCAAAAGTTATATGAATATATCCGAAAGTCTTAACATAAGTATTGGCTAACTATTTATATGTATAAATCAAAGTAATCTAATATCCTAAGGTTAATACACAATCAATAAGATAAATGTTAATTTTGGGATGAAGCTCAATGTCTTATTTAAACTATAATTCAAATTAGAGTGGTGTTGGATGGTTTCCCTCTAAATGCAAGTATCATTAATTATTCTCACCAAGTTTTTTTGCACTATTTTATAAAACTATCTCTCATTGTGTCTTTACTTTTCTTTTGATTTTTTAAATAATTGTTTAGAACAACTATTTCATTTTTAATATTTTTTTCTAACAAAAACTATGATTTTTGCTCGGAATTTAATTTATTCATTTGAAAAAATGTGTTACATATTTGTTTCATTTGACATTGTTCTATCATCACAGTTGCATTTTATGCAGTCTTATGAATATTAGTATATTATATTTGCTAGAGATATACATTAATATATACCAAAACATCCCAACTACATACGTCATTACGAGATTTATACTTTTTTTTATTTCAAAAAAATAACTCTTATATTTATTTATTTTATTTTATTGTACAACAGTCAAATTTGGATTGCAGGCACTGAATCGAAAAAAATAATAGAGATTATTTTATAGACATAAACATAATACTTATTATTAATGGTTTGTAGGTGTATAACCGAGTCTTTTACTCTTTTATAATATGAGAAAATGTTAGAAAAACTTAAAATTCTAAAGTTTCAAAACATTTGTTCTCGTGCAAAATGCTAAGATCGAACATACAGATTGCATCACGCACTATTAAATTTAAAACTTGAAGATTAAATAGCCCATTAATAAATTTAGAAAATACTATACATGTAATAAATTAATAGCAGTAGTAAACTATTATTTAAAAAAACTCTATATTTCAAAGTAATTCTATTATCATTCAATATAATATATCGTAATTTATTATGGTGAACTTTATATATACCCAAAACCGATAAGTATGTAAGTTTTATACCCAAGCATATAAAAGTATAAGTTTTATACCCAAAATTAAATGAAAAGACAAACTTACCCTTAAAAAGTTACTTGTAATAGCCGTAAAAATCCGTATTTGGAAAAATTGAAATTCCGAAGGAGGAAATAAATTTTTCGAGTATTTGAGATCGAGCACGGATGAAAATGAGCTTATGGGAATTTTTATAATATGTTGGAATTATTCAAATGAAATCTCGAGAATTTTTGAGAATGAAGGAATTATGGCAAGGCAAGAAATTACCCGGAATGATTTTCGGAGAATGTTACTCCGTAAATATTTTACGGAAATATGATGAGATGTGTGACTTAGAAGTAAGACTACATATTTATAATAGTGCAAGTGAGAGGAATTAAAAAGAAAAGAAGGAAGAAATTGTGTAAGTGTGCTAGTGTGTGTGTGCGTGTAAGTTGAAGGAAAGAGAGAGTGGTGTTTCATCTCACCACCACTCAACAAGTTTATGCAAGCCACACACCCACATCACCCTCCTCATAACTCACCACCCCAAACTTAGTGAGAGAGAGAAACTCTCCCTTGTCTCTTCACCTTCAAACCCGCCGGCCACCTTCCCTCCTCTATTTCTGCCGCCGCCGGCAACACCTCCGGCCTCCGATCACTCCCAAAGTTCGCCCTCCCCCATATTTCGACCCATAGAACAAGAATCCGAGGTCGAAATCATGATCAAGAAGCTCTAAGTTCGACTTGCAAGGTTCGAAAGTTGGGTGATCAAACAAGTGTTCGAATTTCATCAAGCTTGAGGTAGTTCTTGTTTCCTCTTGTTGGTTCGAACTTGATTTCGTGTTGTATGATATGATTCGAACTACCCTCATCATGATTAAGATTCGGCCTTCTCAAGAAAAGTTCATGAATGATGATAATTCTTTCATATTTGTGTTCCTCTCATCATTTGAAGATCATCTATGTATGTATTGTTGAAGCTCCCTTCGATTTCCTTCATAACCAAATGAGTATAGCTATTATATGAACTTCCTTTATGATTTTCTTGACAAATCCTTGCTAAATTGATAGCTCAATGTGTGATAGAGTCGAATTCCTAAACATTGATCACGTTTTTAAACTAGACATTTTATCGAACAGTTGGCGTGCACATTTTGTTCAGCATTTTCGAACCCTTTCCTGACTCTATCTCATTTCGGGTCCAAAATAAAAGTTGTAGCTCATGTTCTCATCTGTCCGTACCCAAAATTTCATCTCGATCCGAGTTCATATGCATCCATAGCGTCGTTTTGAAGTTGGTATGTCAATCTGGAAAATCTGGAAAAAGTCAGCGAACTTTCGAGCTTGATTTCGAAACATCCTTAAACGATATGAGTTAAATTATTTTACCATATTAAAGCTTATTGTCTCAGGTTTCCATAGCCGTGTCATGTGCCCAAAACCAAGTTCGTATGCAAATACTGTGATGATTTGAAGTTGACACGTCTTAAAACCATTTTTGAGAAAAACAGCTTGAGTACCGATTTTTATCCTCATTTTAGGCCATGAACTCCAACCCCATTTCAGAAAATAAAAGCATGGTGTTGTAGCCTGTTAAGCAAGCTTTCAATTGATATTCTCTGTGTCCATATTGGTTGAGTATAGCTCGAGATATCTTAGCTCAAAGTTGTCATGTTAGCCAACTTTAATCTGCCAAAAAAAAAATTATTCCAAGTATGGAAACAACTTTGACTTCCGGTTTTGATCCTCGATTTTTGAATATGTTCTGTTGCTCGAATCCATAAGGCCCCAACATGAAAAATGTTCTTTGATGTTCCAACCTCACATCCATGGTTTTCATTCTGTAAATCACCAAGTGTTGGAACAAGATATCTTAGCTCAAAATATGACCCTTGACAATGAGTTCATGCTTTTGAAATTCACATCCCATATCTTTTGAAATTTGGAAATCAGCCCACTTGCGGGCTAAATTGAGAACAGCTCGTTTGAAATTTGACATCAATTATTCTTCCATGTTGAAGTACGTTCCTTCTGCTTTCTACAGATATTTCGTTCACTCAAAACGGAGTTCGTATGAATTTACTATGATTTTTTAAAGTTTGTATCTCCAATCTGGAAATTCCGACGAACAACTTCTGTCCCGTTTTTCCAACCACGTTTTGACCACTTTCCTTTGGTCGAATGAAGAAAAGTATAACTAGAAAGTTGTTCCTTGTTTTCTGAACTTCAGTTTTGATAGCTCATTCATTCGAATCCATCAAGAAACGAGTGAGAAATCCTCACTCAAAGTTGGTACCAGAATCTGCCAAATTCCCGATTTTCAGATTCCGAGTTCTGGGAATAAATGCTTCAAACTCCCAGCTCACTCATGGGAAAATTCTGAAATTTAAACATGTCATAGCCTTATGTGTTATCTTTCCAAATCAATATCATATGCTCTGTTTCGATTTATATTGAGGGAGAAACAATTATTTTCCTAGAGGGTCGCAGAATTTCCAAATTCTCTTAGAATGTTGAACTTGTGTTTTTCATATGACGGACCTTCTACTGTTTTGTTAAGCGTCTTGATCGAGTCTTGGGACTAGTTCGAATGGAGAAATTGAGTTCTCATTTGAATTAGTCGACTTTAGCTGATTTTAGATAATTTAGAATTATCGAGTAGACTTATCGAACGTCGAGGGCATGTCGAATTTTCCGGGTGGACTTTTCTATCTTCTCGACTAATATATTTCTAAGATGCGATACGAACTAGAAGCGGTTATGATTTCCTAAAACTCTAATGAGAATTCTAGTAATAATGTATTTCTTCTAAAACGAGACTTTTCCCTAAAGGTCAAGCAAGGGACGAGAGTCAAGGAGCGTGAAGAAGAATCCTGGAACCGATCTATCACTTTGCAATGAGGTGGGTGTTTCTTTCAAAGAAAATATGTATGTTGCTATAAGAAAGCATGTTTTGAAATGAAAAGCAAGTTTACTGAAAACTATTCATGCATAAAATGTTTATGATTTTATGTATGATGTCTATCTGTGTTGGATTGCCAACGTTATATCGATCGAGCCTGAGTTAGACAAAGGTCGCTAGTCAGGTTATGTGTATACAAAGTCGAAAAATGTGTACTCAGAAAGTGAACTGGTTATGTAAGGATACGTCCGGGAAGGTGGCTACCTTGCCTGGTATATAATTACAATATGGATAATATATTATTGATGCGAAAGGGGTTGTACATCCGAGTAATATGTTATGGATGCGAAAGGGGCTGTACATCCGAGTAAATATGTTATGGATGCGAAAGGGGTTGTACATCCGAGTGATATATTATATGGATGCGAAAGGGGTTGTACATCCGGATAATACGTTATGGATCTAAAAAGGGGTTGTACATCCGGATAATACGTTATGGATCTAAACAGGTTATGGATCTACACAGGGGTTGTACTTTCGAACTGTTATGAAACAAATGTTGTTTATTATGCACTAGTTATTTCTCTAAACTTTGTACGATATTATGGTGAATGCTTGAATAATAATTGTTTACTATAAAATGTTTTCGGCATAACCCCACGGAGTACATTAAGTACTCAGCCCTGCTCGTGTTTTCTAAAAAAACTTGCAGGTTGAGCGAGGTGGCAAGGGCGGCAGTGTTGAGAGGAGATTCGCTTATCTTTTGATTTCTGTTTAGAAAGAGATACATATCTTCATATATGTATCTATTTTGTTTAAGACTTCCGCTGTATGCTTCAATTATCTTATTTAGATAATTACGTTTAACTGGCTTCATGAACCAGTAAATCGAGAACTACTCTACTCGTATTCCTTCACAAAAATTTGATTATGTTCGACCCTGCCGGGTTTCTTTTCTTGGATGAGGATGTAACCTTTGAGCCTTGAGCTTCTTCGTAACTTGTTTGTCTTGCAAGTTTCTATTGATCGAGTTTATTTAATTGTTCATTTTGCTAATTACTGAGTTACAAGTCGTTTTCTCTTTCTTTCCCACTTCTTATATCCAACCCCTAGTCACGGTTTCCCGTCTTAGCTATCCTTAGCAAAGTGTGGTCGTGACATTACTGCTTTTCACGGTTACAACATACCAAACCGTGATATCATTGCTAAATCGTGAGCTCACGGTTTTGCATGTATCCTCACGGTTTATAAGGGTTAAAAAACGTGAGTAAAGTATAAAACCGTGAGCTCATGGTTTTGCCTCTCTCAATTCACTTTTTAATTTGATTTTGAGTGAAAAAAATGTAAAATTCAAAAATTCATTTATTGACCAACAACCAAATCAGATGAAGGTACATTTCATTAATTGAATTAACAGTGAAATTGAACAAAAACACTTCAACTACAACAAAAAATTGAAATCGTGAACGCAAATTGAGTTAAGCTCTCTCAATTTTGTTGAAATTTCCCCTCGAATTTGGTTGATTCTCGAAGATATTCACCGCATTTGGTCCGCTGTCGAAGATATTTTGATCATATTGAAGGTACGCACCGTTTATTTTTTCATATTTAGTTGTTATTATTGTGTAAATTTGGGGAAAATCATATGAATTTGGAATTTAGTAATTATTGATTTTTTTCTAGAAAATCATGGTTTATTTATTTTTTTGATACGAAGAGTGATTAGATTACATGTTTGGTAACCTATTTATCGAGAATTAAAGTAATTACTTCCATGTAATAGGTTTAAACCGTTAGATTCGATATTAAGCTTGAAAAAAATGATTTTTTATTTTTAACGGTTTAATTAAAATTCACGGTTTATATTTGACATCTCACGGTTATTTATAGGGAAAACCGTGAGATATCCTTTTTCAATTAAAATATTAAACTCACGATCTATAATATTTTCACGGTTTAAACTGTGATTAAACCGTGAAATGTCCATCTTTCACGGTTTAATCAAAGTTTAAACCGTTAACTTCAATTAAAGAACCGTGAGCTATATATTTAAACCGTGTAAACACGATTTAATACATTTTTAGTGTATTTTCTTCTGATTTTGAATTTTTTGATCGTTTTTATGCAGATATGTCTACGGTCAAAGTATATATTCGTCACGGTGGGTATTTTGAGGAGGAAACTCGTTACGTACGGGGCGATCGTGTTTTGGTGCATTTGGCTATGACCCAAGTTACATATGCAAATCTACTACAAGAGATTCGTGATCAAGTGGGCGAAGAATCCAATTTTTTGCTCTACTACGTGAGTAATGCCGATGGTGGCCAAGATAAGGTTGCTTTGAGGAGCGACATTGATTTGTTGCGATTGATTGTGGAGCAGATGAAGAAGGCAACTGTTTACGTTGTCAGCAAAGATAAGGGAATCGCCCGCAACACTCCGACGACACAAGGTTCTAGGATTTTTACGAGTGTGAATATTGAGGAGCCGAGCTCGGAGGCTCCATATTCTGAAGAAGAAAGGAGCGAGGAATACGACGAGGAGAGGGATGAGGATGAAGAGGTCGCGGAAGATATGGTTGAGGAAGCAATGGACGCAGCGGATCGCACCGACTTATTTGAGTCACCTACGAAGGAGTTCGGTGCATGGAGCCGAGACGGCTTGATAGGATCGTTGGGCATCGCAACATTCATTCAGTGTCCCAACCTACCCAAGACGACGATGCCTGGGCCGATCTTGAGGCTATCCGAGATTGGTTGATTCCTCACGTTCACCTAGACACTGCGTTGCCTTTGGGGGTTCTGGATCCAGATTATTACACGCTTGTAGCTGGTACATTGCGAGAGGGCGGCCTGTTCAAGAGGAAGTTAGATGTGTCGGTAGTAGTTGGATTGCATCAAATGGAGAACCGACAGCAGTATAAAGTTGAGAATTCAGACAAGGGCCGTGTCGGGTTCAAATGCAGGATGGAGGGGTACGAGTACCTTGTGCGGGCAAAGAACGTGGGGACTATGTGGCGCATCAGAACATACAATGGCAGCCATACGTACTCCGTCGATTTAGATGGGACTACACCGCGGCAGTACCCCGCGAATGTTCTTGGAGCATTCTACGCAAAGAGGTTGATCACTGATGGTGTCGTGCTCAAGCCAAAAGAGATGGTTGACGAAATGCGAGCTGAGTACGGCATTAAGATCGATTACAGCTTCGCCCTGCGAGCGAGGAACATCGCTATCGAGATGATGTATGGAGGATTTTTGGAGTCGTACAAGAGGCTCCCATCTTATCTGTACTTACTGCAGCAGAAGAATCCAGGTACCGTGTATAGTATCTCGACATCCCCCCTCGACGATCGACTGTGTTATATGTTCCTCGCTCTAGGACAGTCCTTGCATGCATTTCAGAACAATTTACTACGTTCCGTTATCGTAGTCGACGGGGCACACCTCAAGGGCAAGAACAAGGGGACGTTATTCGTCACTTGCACGAAGGATGGGAACGAGCAAGTGTTTCCACTTGCCATTGGATTTGGCCCGATCGAGGACGATGATTCCTGGACTTAGTTTCTGACGAATTTGCGTAACTGCTTAGGACATCCTCAGGACCTGTTGATAGTCTCCGATGGCCATATCAGCATTGGAAATGCAGTGAGGGATGTCTTCCCCGGTGCGCATCACGGTCTTTGCTGGCATCATCTGGCCAAGAATATGGTCACATTTGGGAAGCACGCAGTCGGCATATTCGAAGCTGCGGCCTACTCATATTCGGATTCTAAATTCGAAGAATACATGGAAAACTTGATGGGTTCTGGAATATATCAGAGGCTGTGTGAGATCGGCATGCATCGGTGGTCGCGTAACAAGTGCCTTGTTCCGCGCACGAGTTTCATGACTTCGAATGCCGCTGAGACGATGAACGTCAGACTCCTATAGGCACGTCGATTGCCCATCTGCGCCATGATTGAGGCGTACAAGATTATTGTTGACAGAGGGTTCGAGGAGCATCGGAATGCCGCTCAACGTGGGGCCCACAAGGTGACTGAGACAACGTACCAGAAGATGGCCGTATCATCTGAATGGGCCCGTCACTACAGAACTCGTGGGATAATAATTCCCCACGTGTACAGGGTCGAGGGTGACAATGGGACTTACCTAGTGGACATGCAGAACGCAACGTGCGATTGCCGTGAGTGGGAGGGGGACATGGTGCCGTGTCGACACGCTTGTGCTGCCATTAGGTATGCATGCCTTATACTCATTTTTTATGCTACGATCAGTCTGAAAATATTTGGTTTAATTCTTTCATATTTCATTACTATGTTCGCAGTTTTGCCGGAGGCCGTGCTACGGACTACGTGAGCCATTATTTCAAACAATCGACCCTCGTGGCAACCTACTCGCCCAACATTCATCCGGTTCCCGCGAAACAGCCGAGCGAGATCAACGGTGGAAGATCTTCCAGGAAATCCACAGAGATGCGGGCGGTGTGGTGGATACGGTCACAAGAGACGCACATGCACGGTTTCTTCGCAGATCGGCGACGCCGATCTCAATAGAGTCCCGAACGAGGATGGTAGGCAACGACGAAGGCCAAAAACTTGTAGCATTTGTCACGTACAGGGGCATACTAAGCGTAGATGCCCGATGAGAGTTGTTGATTAGATTTGAATCGGTTCTGATTAGATGCACGAATCACAATTCTCTTGTTTTTGGAGCTTTAGCTTCTGTATCTTCTGTTATAGTTATAGTAATATTCTCTTAGATTAAAAATACAAATTCACGGTTTAGGTGGTTTGTTGACCGTGAGATCACGGTTTATATGTCAAACAAACCATGAGCTCTTATTTAACAATTAAATTAAAAAAAAATTATATAAATTTAATTTACAAAAACACGACCTAACGGTTTAATTGGAGTACAAACCGCGAGCTCATGGTTTGAACCCCAATTAAACCATAAAAAATGTGACTCTCACGGTTATATTAGCAAGCAAACCGTGAGATCACGGTTTAACTGCTAATCTAACCGTGAGAGTCACATTTTTCATTAATTGTTTTTAAAACACGGTTTTTTCACATTTAAACCGTGAAACCTAACCGTGAAAAATATTTTTTTATATTTATTTATTTTAAAGAGAGAAAACACGGTTTAAATGCAAATAAAACCGTGAAATTATATAACAACCGTTAACCCTATAACCGTTAATAGCGTAACTACACGGTTTAATAGACGTTTAAACTGTAAGAATTTTAAATTAACCGTGAACCCTAACCGTTAAGTTCATAATTAGGCCAAAATTAATGCCGAAACTATGATTTTAACCATATTTTAATTGATATAAATATATTATATCAATTATGTGTGCATATATTATCTAAATTCTAAATTAATCACTAATTGTTGTCTATGAATAATGCTACACGTATATTTGAGTTCAAAGAGATTGTTGATGTATTGTTCACTTATACACTTGTACATATGCTAATCATTTTCAAAGTTACATAGGCTAGTAATCTAAATGTTATTTTTAAATTTAAATTCAATGTTTAAATATTATTCTAATAATCTAATCTAAGTGAAATGCGTAGAATTATAAATTTTAAATATATAAGTGATAATATTATACACAACGTCAAAGATAATGAAATATAATGTTCACAACTCGACATAACGTTGTGAAAGTGAAAATATCCGTTTCGCCACCTCTAAGCGAAACCCGGATAGATACCTCATACCAACCCTTTCAAGGCGCGGCTTCTTCAAGGCGAAGATACGATCGATATACATACAAGCGAACGGGTCGCATGAGTAATCATCTTTCTGTATGTATTGTTGCGTCAAGGGGGCCCAGACAATCTGCAAGAAATCATTTTGCTTCGCCAGCCGTGGATGTTGATCCCAATACCCAACTTGCTGCAAGACTCTGGGCCACAGTTTTAGGATCGGGTAGAGCTGGACCTTCCGATGCATTCTGTCGGCTGCATTAGGGAGCGTATGTAGCAGTGAGTCATATACCTCCATCGTCCACTCGTCAGTCAATACCCGGCAGATAACCCAGTGGTCGGAGGAGACATGACAAACAAACACAAACTGCATAGAAGGGTCGAGGACTCAACTTATTCTTCAAGCACTAATAATAATACGTTCTCAAACGAAAAAGTTAAATTGAAGGAACTTACACAAGTTGCGTTCATCCAAACATCATACGAGCCCACGCCGTGAAACCAATTCTCGAGATCATTTGACAGCTTGTAATCACGATACTTTAGCTTCGACTTTGCCATTGCCGTTTGATCTCCATCGTGAAAAGCCATCAGAGTTGTTCTCAAGTCGTACTGTCAAATAATATATTCGTTTAGAGATTACACAAAAAATAAAATAAATAAAATAATTTTTCATTAAATATGTCAATAAAAACTCACGTATACGCCCAATCCAAGTAGAACGGTGCCTCTCTACTGCAGAGACGGACACAAAGAAAGTCCATCTTGGAGTCGACTCCACCAATAAAGCACATACAGCTCCATTACCCAAAATAAACACAGATTATTATGAAAACATAATACTCGACAAAGTATCAAAAATAATAACAACACAAAATAAGGTCCGGTCTAACCTCAGCGTTGAACTGTATCGAGGGGTGTTCGATATCATCGAACAAGGACTGCGTCATCCTATATGGCGGGTCCTGCATGTTCATTGCGTAGGAATCCGGCCCGCTTTGTCTGAATGCCATAAACATCTCCTTGATCGTCGAGCCAGTATACAGTGTGGGGATAATCGGAACAAATGGGCTCTATAAGGCAGCCGACGGCCTCACATTCCGTCCCCCAATATGAACCCGACGCACAGGCGTCTGTCCTGCCATGTCAGAGTCTGCATCACTGTACTCACCCCCATTTCCCTGTCGCTCCTCGGGAACGGGAATCATCTGCGGATGAGAAACGACAGGCTGTAGTACGGGATGCACCCAATCATATGGGGGCATCATTTCCAAGTCCCTATAAAAAGATAAGTGTGACGGCTCTGCGTCCTCGACCTCAGCCTCTCGAACTGGAGGCGTCCTTGATCTCTCCCGTGCTACCGGCTCGGTAACAAACCCCAACATGTGCTCGAAACCCGGAGCGCCCACGGGGGTAGGTGATCTGTGCTTAATGTAGGGAGCCTCTCGATCGTCTCGATCTTCATGGGCCCGGTCAACGAAATGTCATCCAGTAAAGCCCACATGGCTGGCATGTGACGGTGCTCGACGATGAGAATGAATGCCATGACCCGAGGAACTCCCCGACCTCCTGAAGATCCCCTTCAGGTGCCTTGCCATGAACTTGGCGATACGAGCCATCACCCCGGTGTCCGACTCGTCTTGGGCCATTCTCTCCATGATCTTGTCGGCCCACGCATCGTTATCACATCCTCGGGGGTACGGATGCCCATGCACGCAGCAAACAAGGCCTGGGGACCTCTCGGGATGTGAACTCTCCACCCTCGGCCTCTTCGACGTACTCGCACGAGCTCTGGGGATTGGGAGAGGCCCTCGACCCTCAGAATTTGCCCTGGTGGCACGTGGCTGGCGACCACGGGGCTGGGCTGCAGTCCTGGCATCCCGACACCTCAATTTGTCGAGAACTTTCGCCATAGTTCTCGCTTCCTTCGTCTGTCTCTACGGTATAGGCGCTTTCTTCCAAGCATGACGCGTATTCGAATTAAATCGAACCATCAAGGGGTCTTGCTCTTCGAAGAGGCTAAGATAGTATAACTGAGCCATTTCTTCCGTCGAAGGTTCGAGCGTCGGGTTTACTTGGAGCTGTAAAAGACAAAGGCACAAAAAATCAAAAATCAAAATCAAATCAAAATCAGTATTCAAACCGTGAAATGAAACCGTGAAAGCTGATGCCTCACGGTTTGTGACTACATCAAACCGTTAGCTCACGGTTTGATTTAAGTTCAAACCGTGAGAATGATCTTTCACGGTTTGAACTTAAATTAACCGTTAGCTCACGGTTTAATTTAAGTTCAAACCGTGAGAATGATCTTTAACGGTTTTAACTTAAATCAAACCGTGAGCTTACGGTTTGATGTAGTCCAAAGCATGAGACAACATCTTTCACGGTTTAATTCTAAATGAAAGCGTGAGCTCACGGTTTTATGTAATAGATCATGCTTAAATAATCATAATAAATAAATAAATATAAATTTAACTAAATTAATTATAATTCAGTTCAAACAATTAACCGATAATCTACATAAAACGCTCCAATTAATTCAATTTCAATCACCATATACTATAAACTATAAACTAAGCCAATATTAATTGAATTTAATTAATAATTCAAATGATATATAATTGCAGATTAAGAGAATGATGACATACCGTTGGATTGTTAAAAAAATCATGGAAATCTCTATAGTTGTGTCCCATTTCCCATCTCCTTAGTCGAGGGAACGCATGCGGGTTCAGCTTGTTGGCACACTGCTCTCCTAAATCCGGAAGGGCCTCGAAGGCCCAAAAATACAATGCCCAGACGGGCCCATACAGATGGTAGGCAGCATTAGTGTCAGAGCCTCCAATTTCTCTCGGGTTCTTCTTTGCCACTCCTAGCTGGTGGCACAGTATTTGGAACGACCATGAGCCCCACAGAAATGTAGCCCATCGTTCCGGATCCTCTACTAAAGTCCATGCCTAATCATCAATGCTTCTATTGTAATCCCGACACAATAGCAAGTAGTAGTAGGCGAGGAGGTTAGCGGCAGCCATGTATTGATCCTCCGTCCCTAGAACTACGTCGGCATTCGTGAAATTGTTAAACAACTGTTTCACTAGCACATTACGCCCCTCATAGTAAGTATAGAAGAGGCTCGTCCTTAGGATGACGTGGTTCTTGCCGTGAGGATTAAAGGTCGAGGAACCGAATCTCAATCCGGTCACGAGGCAAAATTCTTGCGGCCCAAACCGAATATCCTGGCCATTCACGTAAAACATCCTCTCAAAATCATGGTCGTTGCCCCTCCATAACTCCCGGGACAAAAGCCCGTGCAAGGCACGCTTCGCGTTCCCAATCTTCTTAATTGTGCAGATGACTGCGGATGGAGATTCGTCGCTAAATCGGGCCAACAGATCACGTCCGCCAATGCGCTATAAATGGTTTACGATTGACACAGCTGCGGAGTCTCTATAGTAGGCATTGATTTCACCCGGAAATCCTTGCATGAGAGGCCTGTACCATTGGTACCTAGGCTGCAATCACCCCAAAAATGCAAATGAAGTGAATTAATTAATTAAATTAAATATATCGAATATAGTGTATATAATCTGTATGGTGCATAATTCACGGTTTACAAGCAAAGAAACCATGATCTCACGGTTTAACTAAGCTTAAACCGTGAGAAACTGGCTTCCTCACGGTTTGAACTTAATTCAAACCGTGAGCTCACGGTTTGCTTAAGTCAAACCGTGAGATTCCTTTCTCACGGTTTAAGCTTAGTTTAACCGTGAGCTGACGGTTTCTTTGCTTTTAAACCGTGAATTATGCCCAAACCTATACTGTACAGATTCAACTTCAAGTTCAAACCCAGCACACACACATAAATCGCAATTCAAGCACACACATATTTGTGTCATTTTCATATAAATCGCATACAAATCCAAACTATTCCATCCAAAAAACTGAAAAACATGCTTACAATTTAAACCGTAAATTGAATAATTTTATTTTAAAAAATAATGAAAGTTAGAAAACTCACCGGCGCCGGCGGCTCCGGAATATTCTCCCGTTCGGCCCTCGTCGGAATTGGGCGACGTTGTGGAACTCCTTCGGATTCGGCACCAGAATTGTGGTCATGGTTCGAATCGTCGGCCATGGTTTCTCCTCTCCGGCGCCGGCAATTAAAAAAAATCACGGTTCAAAATTGGGGGTTAGGCTCATGGTTTCTTTGGGAGAGAGAGGGAGAGAAATCGTGAGGATGGAGAGTGACGGCCGAGAGAGAGAGAATGAGGTGGGGTAGGGTTTGTTTTTTATTTCTTTGAATAAATTGAAATGTGGGGCCCACATTCTTTGTTGTTTTGTTTTGAGTGAGATAAAGTGGAGGTTATTTTTATCTTTTCAATGACTTTTGGGTATAAAACTTATAGTTTTATTTGCTTGGGTATAAAACTTATATAGTTATCCTTTTTGGATATATTTAACCATTGACACATTTATTATTCTAATTTTTCATATAAGCTTGATTAGTATACGACCCGTGCATCGCACGGGAGCAATACTAGTACAATGTAATTTTTGTAATTAGTTTGGTACGATTAATTATATAATAAACTAGTGTTATCCTGTCGAATTTTGACGGATCGCTTTATATTGCAATTTTAAAGTAAAAATTAAAACATAATATAGTTATTTATTTTAAATTGATAAAATTCATTTAAAAATATTAATATGAAACTATATCTAAAGAAAAAGGTAAATAAGAGACAATATTTTGCATTTAGCATTATATATTTGCAATATCAAGTTGTCCCTTTCACGGTAATAGAAAATTAGATTAATAAAAGTTTTTGAGTAGTCCTATTTATTTAAATTTTGATTTTTCAGAACGTGTACCATACATGTAATAAAAAAAATAGATTTAGTAGTGATATTAGGCATTTTCATTTTGATGTCTAGCCGACCATTGTTTGGTTCAACCATTTGAAAAGTAATATTTATGGAAGTTGTATGATTTTTAAAGTAATATTTTTGGAGTATTTATATTTATTTCAAAAGTATTTCATTATTTGGGTCAATTATTTTGAGGAATAACATTTGTTATGCTGCATTTTTACCCTACTCGGTAATAATTGCGAAAAATAGCTGAGTTATTCGTTTATTTATGAATAATTAAGGAACTCAAAATATTAATCTAGACAAATTTGAAATTTGCACGCAAACATTCTTTTTGGGCCAGGAACTTCATCAGGCCCAATATTCATATGTTGGGCCTACCACTGAAGAATTATAACGTGAATGAAAATATTGTAAAAAATTAAAGTTTAATTGACTAATTAAGGGGAAAATTGTGACGGGAATTAAGCTTTCAATGGCCGATAAGACAGTTTTTGAAGGTGAGAGTTGGGAAAATATAAAACGAAAATCGATGTATTTTCGGCCCCTCATCATATGTCATCTTCTGCATAAAGTGTTGGTGTGGCTGTAGAATTTATTTCTCTGGTATTCTTTCTTAGAACAGAGGGTGGAGTCGTCTCTGTTAAGAAATGGAGTATTTCAAAATGGGTAATACTGAAGACGATAGAAGCAAGAAGGGGAAGCAGAGCTGTGAAGGTGAAGGTGAAGGTGTTTTGCCCTCTTCAAATTAGAGTATTTATAGTTTTCTGTTGTTTCACTTTCAAGCGGTAGTTTCACGATTTAATGGAATGCAGTTGGGTGTGGCTGATTTATGCTAAATATTTGTGTACATAGCTTATAATTATCTAAAACAGTAGGACTATGACTATTAAGCAAAGTGTATTTCAAACAATTAATATACTTTTTGCATTCACTGTAATCATATACTCCTCTGTTTACTTTCAACCATTTTGTGTATTCTATGATTCACAACCTGTTTAACATGAAAAGCTAGAAGCTTTTGATGTTCAACCACTGTATGTAATGTTGTATGCACTTGACCCAATAATTTTAGCTTCTAGTGAAAGCCCCTTAATTCATTTAAAACAAATTTCCTATCCTCGGCTACACAATAATCTTCATCGTCTCCCTCGTCCCGACGTTCAGTTTGCAGAGGGACTGCTTCATCTGTACAAGACCAACCATCGGAGCCGGAGCTGACGATGCCACCAGCAAATGCAATGCCGCCCTTCAGAGATGAAGAAACCAATGAAACCCCCTTGCGGGGGGGCCACAAAATTAAGGTACACCTTATATTTACATAAATTTTGTTTTCTTTTTTTACATAAATTGGCTTTAAAATGGCCACCACCGGTTGCTGATGTAATGTGTATGATTTTACTTCTGTTTACGAACATCGTTATTGCTTTTAATCAACGCTGCAAGATTTTTCTCCCTACATGTGAAGTGATTGGGTTTCATTGAATATATGGAATTTCAATTTAAAATCTCCATTCTTAGGCCAGAAAACGATATGGTTTTGCTTCAATTCCAAGCTTCGATTCATACCGCCTTTTCCGTTGTTATACGCTTATTAGGGCAAAAACAATGCATTAAAATCGTATGGAATTTACGCCTGGATGAGGCCGGAACTCATGGGAAAAGGGTACGAGATTAACCATTACTATCGCTACTCGGTCCTGGCTGAAGTATCAAACAAATTAAGGGAATATGGTGGCGCTGATTTACTTGAGCAGTTCTCGTCTGGCCCTTTCGGTAGCCTACTACAACTTAAGATGAAGTCGTCCCCTAATAACGCTTTGCACGACCTATTGGCTAGGGAGATAACTCATCCAACTTTCTCTGAGCACGAGAAGTGGTTTCACGTTGGAGGCTCATACATTCGATTTGCAGCTCCTGAATACTCCCTCGTGACCGGTTTGATGTTCGGAGGATCTGATTTTGATCCAAACCGGCGACATCACATACCTGAAACCAGTTTGCTTCGATCGAAATATAATGGGGAAAGAATCAAAGTTAGCACACTACGTCGTGATTTCATTGCAGGCAGCTAATTTGCTCGTGTATTATCTAATGTTGCTTGGTAGGGACGATCCGTGGATTGAAGACTGGGCTTGGGTATTAGCTGAGGATGGAGGTGCGTGGTCTCGCTTTCCATGGGGCTCCTACACTTTCCAAATCCTTTGCCACCAGATCGCGATACTCCCAAAAGAACAAATGGACATTAACAACAAGCGTAACTCTTACAGTTTTTTTGGTCCAGTGTGGGCTTTGACTATATGGGCATTTGAAGCGATTCCTGAACTGGGTAGGTTGTGTGGCAAACGAGCTACAGAGCTTTTGACCCCGCGTCTACTCAGGTGGAAGTCCGTTCGAAATTCCCCAGATTTCGGTGGTTTATTTGACGAGTTGAAGGTACGCAGGAAATTTATTTTCAAATCTTCCATATATTGTTCTCTGTTCAAATTTCAATTGCTCCTTTATTGATGGCCAACCCTATGGTACAGAAATTGCCTATAAGCTTTTGTTGTTCTATGAACGACTCATAATCATAATACCATAAAATTAAATCAAGTATATCACTCTCAGTTTGCGGCTGTGATTTTGATAGCCGCCTTTTCAATGTTGATGCAGTTGGTCTGTCATAGTTCACTATTTCCTGATGCCACTGAGGTTTCTAAGGCGTATTTCCTTACTTCATTAGATCCGGCGGCGGCCCTTTCACTTAAATTTATACCCCCAAAGCAACATGCACACAAAAAAATCCCACCAATCTATAGGGCTCCCAGAGTTGAGCAACGCCGACCCTCGAAGAGGAAAAACCATATAACTCAGGTTTCTCTCCCGGCGGTGTCGCCAAAGAAGCATAATAGAGGACATTCGGATGGCTCAAATATAATGCTCGATGTTCATTGCCCAAATGCTCCTCTCTGTCCTCAAATGTCTGACCTGGGAGAAGTCGTTTACGTCGTGATTCGGAATGAAATTATTACGATGGGCCTCTCAGAAGTGGTTGCAATCGGAGTAGCTGAGAAAGTGAAGGAATTAATTCTAACGTCTACTGACCTTCACCATCTCTTCCCACCATCTCGTGATTCAGCTTAACAGTTCATGTTCACGATCCCCATTTGTACTTCAAACTTGTATATTCGTTGTCCTTTTATTCACATTTTGGTTTTCTATTGTCGTACGTCCAATACATACATATTTCGATATGGATATTCTGAATCCGTTAACCACAAATTAAATGTGCATGTTTTTTACCCCTTTTGCGAGCAATATCACCGATACATAAGCGCACGAAATCTAACAAGTAATAAATGGAAGTACTCTGAGATTGTCTCCACACGGATTGCAATTTATAAATCAAGTAAAATTCAACTAAAAGTACAATTTAAATAATAAAAAATACAAACAAACATAAAATTGGGTGTTGTTGCATACTGAATCTCTAACAAAAGGAAAAGGGGCTAAAGAGAACTGAACTAAAGCTGAAGAACACACGAAGCAAAGATAACGGTTGATTAATATGGTAAAAACAGACTTGGATTATCGATTCCCTCTATGTCTTTTGCACATGACATAATGTTGCAGCAATATTTAAGCGAAATTCTCAAAGTTACGAAAATTGAGTGTTAATTCCCACTTGTTATTAAATTAGCAGATCGACATACTAGAATCAAAACTAATCAGTATTTTTTTTTTCAATTAAAAAAGATTTCTCAGTTTCATAAATATTCGTAACTCTTTCCAAAATTCTATGGTTTCCATTCATACACCTAATTGAACATATTCCAATGTTAATCAAGTATGGAACACAAATATTCATGTGGGAATGGGGTAAACTACCCACTTTTCATAACAAAACCTACAAAATATCCACTTCCATAAATATCCTATCAAACTACCCAATATTATATGTAACTACCAATTTTGCCCCTCATTTTTTTTGTCTGTACTTGGCGTCAGTTTTTGCAGGTGGTGGGGCCCACGAAACTGCTGGGATGTGCAGAAACCGCATGCCCCTTTATGGGGAAAATGCACACGTCCATCACCACTTTTTGAATTAATTGCAGTCAAAATTCTTCACCAACCACTCTCATTTTACAACCGCTGCATCACTTTCCTTCCTCCTCCAATTCTTCTTCCTTCCCAAATTCAAGCAAGCGCTGAACATAAATTAGCAAAAATCTGAAATTTTCGCAAGCAAAAACTGAATTCGTGCTGCCGCCTTTACTGAAATTACCGAGCACGATGGGAGATTGAAGGCAGAAAACTCATTTTCCGACCGAGTAAGTTCATAATTTTTATGTTCATCTTTTTGTTGATTTTCCGACATGATTGTGCTCAAAATCAGTTGTTTTTGCAGTTTGCCGAAAGGAATAGCGTGATAAGGGCGGCGGTTTTTAATTTCTAAAGCTTGTTGGCGTTGTATTTTCAGATCTGTAGCCAAAATGTCTTCATCGCAAGAGAATGCGCAGGTTTTTTTGGCTTTTATGTTGCTGTCAATAACATAAATTACGGTCGTTATATGATAAATTCCGATCGCTGAAATATATTTTCCCTTCGCTGTATTTGAAATTTACTATCGTAAAATGCTAATTTATGAGAAATACAATACTTTGCTTTCGGTTGTTACTTTAAGTAAAATAGTTTTTTTTTTCTTTCGCAATATTATGATGAATGTTGACTTATTTATGCTCTTAAGTAGTCCGAATTTATGATTTTGTAAAAAATTATTATGTGACTACTTTGATTGTAATTATTATATTAATACGCAATACATGGCCTTAATCGATGACGTTAAAATTAAAAAAAATCTTAGAATTATATATTCATGATTCCACAATCGGATTATAACATAAATTAGAATTTAAAAACATTTTACGATCGCATTAAGACATATTACGATCGTGTCACAGGCGTAATTTATCGAATCTTATTTATATGTCATTGATTCTCAAAATTATGTACTAACTTCTTGTTATGCATTGTAAATTAGGTTCCATACAAGAGAAGTGAGACGATTGGTCGTATATCAACAGTTGGAACATACTACAAGCTTTCCGTTCTTAAACAAGTGCGAAGGACATTAGCGTCGGTCGGTGGGAGACCACTATTGGCTCGTTTCGAGAGGAGATGCTTTGGGCACTTTCTCTGGTGGAATCCGGGACAAAAGTGTGGCATGGCTGTTCACCATGTTCTTTCGAGGGAAATTACAAGAGACGGTGCCGAAGACCACGATATGTGGTTTGAAATAAATGGCGCTCATGTTCGTTTTTCGGCAGTTGAATTTGCATTGGTAACCGGTTTGCGGTTTGGGCACTCGGATTTTGACACCACGGCTGAGTATGATATTTCACAAGTACCGGCTTTCAAGTTGTTTTGTCGGGGAGGCGATCTAACGGTTGCTAATCTTTTGGAGATATTTACCGATGAGAAGAAACAACTTCATGACCCGAATGGAGAGTCGTACTTTCGGGTTGCACACATCCTTGTGCTTTATCTCTTCATATTGGCATACGACACGACTCATTACATCGATTATTGGGTGTGGGCTTTAGTGGAGGATATGGATAAGTTTGACTCTTTTCCGTGGGGGGCTTACAGTTTCTTGACGTTGAAACATTACGTCAAAAATATCTCTCTAAAACAACACTACCATTTCCATGGCCCTGTGTGGGCATTTCACGTTTGGTCACTTGAGGTCATTCCGACGTTGGGTGAAGTCGTAGCGAAAAAGGAAAGCGAAGATGCTCGCCCACGAATTCTTCGGTGGAAGTTCCGGTCGAGGATCAAGAATGACATATCCTACATTTTCCAGCAGCAGGTATATATGATATTCGTTAATTTATATTTTCCTTTCATGAATTGATATTTAGTTTATATTCCCATCATTATTTAATTTTCCAACTGCTAGATTTAGCTTTTCAAGTCGTAAAAAGCTATTTTTCGATCACAGGCCAGCAATTTTTCAATCATTAATTGTGTGTTTGATTGTTGTAGGCCGACAACATGATACCAATGCAGCCCGATGAAGATGAGAGGGCTTCACTATATATGCAATCGGTGTTAGGTTTTGACCCGTTAAGCATAGTGTTTGAGTCGCCATGAAATCCAGTGAAGAATCGTGAGCTACTGAGTGAAGAGTCTAGTGCAGAACCAGATCCAGAGAATGAAGAGGATGATAGCGAAGAGAGACAAGAAGCACCTCGGAGGCAAAAGAAAGGCAAAAGACAAAAGAAAGGCAAAAGATCCAGACAGGAAAGTTCGACATCGACGGGCAGTAGCGGAGAGCATAGCGAGGCAGATTCATTCAGGAAAAATGAGATGAGATTTATGAAAAAGACTGCCAAGCTCACGTATAAGAAAATTAAGAGGTGCTTGCTCCCAAAATTCAAAAAAATGATCGTTGAAGTTTTTTAGGCAATGCGTTGCTCGACGCGTAGTTCACAAGTTTTCGAGACACGACGTCGTGAGATCCCTACTCCTCGTCAATCTTCCCGTCAAGATGTGGCTAATGAAGAGAGTGATGATGATGATGATGGCAATGAGAATTTGCACAAGACATTCATTCATGTTACTCCAACTCATGTGCCATCTATGCCTACTTCAAGAATATGGAGAGTCATCTTCTCGTCATTCGGTGCACGAGATCGGCCACACCTTCATACCGACATCGAATGTGGAGGTCCAGGAAGGCACTCGGTGCATAATTTTAGCTACGGGATGCCGCCTTTTGGGAATCTATTTGATATGGTACGTTTTAACAATGCTAGGAACAATATCTTATTTTCCAGTCGCCTGCCTCCTATATTCCCATTGCAATTTGATATTTTCCTGTCAAGAATTTTGAATAATTTTACGTTGGTTATATTTTTCTATCGCAGACCTCTGAGATGCACACCAGCTCGGGTATGGAACCGGTGTATACTTACTCTATTCCAAAGGCAGCCCACGAGCAAGATAAGAATGATCATCGCCACAACGAGAAAAGTACGGCGTGGGCGGATGATCCTGCTACTGATAACATTGCTATTGGCAACATGATAAGGCGAAATCCTCGAAGAACAAGGAGACCGGGCCCAGCAATATCCTCACCGTATGTGAATACTCGGGAGCCTCGACCAGTCCCGTTGGATGTGCATCATAGATATGAATGTTGGATGCAAAATGAAGCGAGCTCACAAGTGACAACGAAGGAGAGTGCTCACGTTTTAGGAAAATCTTTCTTCCGAGACATTGAGAGGAACAAATCCGATATAGATTGCTCGGTGAGAATGTTAAATTTAAACACTTTTTAAATAATTAAATATGAAATTGTGTCTTACTTTAAATTTCAATTGTGAAGTCGGTCGATCTTTATTTGATGCACTTGCGGGAGAGGTTGATCAACAAGGACCACATACTTCCCACGGTCGATGAGCACAAGACGATCATCACGGACACGGATGTGTTTGTAAGTACACTAATTGTCTTCCATACATGATTATGGTAATCAAGCTTAATTGTTTTCAAATTACGGTTGAATATAAGGATATTTCATATTTTACGATCGCAGTTATACAAATTCCTTTCAATATTTCATATTTTATGATCGCAGTATTAGAAATTCCTTTCAATATATCATATTTTACGATCGCAGTTCCTGAATTCCTTTCAATATATCTTATGAGCTGTAAATTGTTTAAAGATATCACTCGAAGATGCTTGGGCTCACCTAAAGGATGCCGGCGCGGACGCGATCGATGAATGGCAGCCTCCACCTCACATCTTATCGTCCATCGAGGGTACAAATGCTGGGAACACCATGAGACCTTGGTATAAAGCAAAGCAAGTAAGTTGGTTATGTTAATATGATTTTATTAATTTTATTGTTTTGAAATGGAAGATAAATCTTTAGTTTACCTTGTTACAGATAATTATGGTGTGCTATTTGAATGGCCATTTTGTCACAGTCCGGATTCATCTTGCTAAGTGGACAGCTGATTTGTATGATTCCTTGTACTACACCCAAAATTTTACTGTTCAAGAATTTCGTGAAACACAATTGCAGCCGCTAGTATAATTGTTTCCAAAAGTCCTCGCCACAAGTGAGTTTTGGGAGAATTGCACTTCACGCCTCACAAGGAGAGATGATCCACTTACACTGAAAGTCCCGATTCGACATTATCAGAATTTGCAGATGGACGACAAAGATTGTGGACCGTTCGCTCTCATGTATGTGGAACGACTCATCACTGGTTCCCCTTGTACCACTTGGGGTGATGCGCATATCGATGAATATCGAAGGAAGATTGCGCAAAGTATTTTCGATTTGTGTTATGAAGAAGAGACCAATTAGTTTGTGTTGGTGATTCGTATTTATAACTACCGACTGTGTGATGTACTCTATGGATTATTGTCGTGGATTGTTGTCGGGATTGCAGTCGGAATTATTTAGGACATTTTGTTAATCGCTCTATATTCCATCAAGCTTGACAATCGTAGTTTTCCAATCACTTGGTCGTAATTTTACACTCATCTATTCGCAGTTTTCGATCGATTACAATGCAAATTTTGAGACGATGGGGCCATCCAATGCTTCTGCAGATTGACGTCTTTCATCGAACCACCGTTCCATGACATGTCGTATTGCCTCCAAAAGAGAACATATCGGGAGACGTCTAGCCCATAATAGTCTAGAATTGAATACCTCAGCTGCGTTCGACGTATGAAAACTATACCTCCGGACATGACACATTGATTTTGCCCATTTCTCTGGCCCCAGTCCCATCAATTTCTCATATGCAGCCGGCTTGTCTTCCCGGATGCTAGCCATACGTTTCATGAAGGAATCATGCTTGTATGCATATGCTGCTCTCTGATAGAGCCCTCCAACAAATTTCCCGAATCTACCCAATGTTTTGAGGATGTGGTAGTAGCATAATGCGTGTGTCGCATCCGGAAAGACTTCTCTGACAGCACTCGCAATGGCCTTGTGATGCAGCGTAAATGCGTGACAAGAAGAAAACTCGTAAAACACGAGAGAGATGAATCTCAGATTCAATAATATTCAATACTGCCGTCTACCATCGACCAACAATGCTTAAATACGAAACCCTAATCACCGAAAAATAAGAAATAACAAAAGGACCCCAAATAAAAATCCAAAAATACGAAATAACCCGAAAAACTATAAAATTGTAATTTTGACCCCCTAAATGATGGAATTTGCCCGAAATCCGTCACAGCTCATGGCAAAGCCATGAGTCTTGCTCAGAACGTCGTTTCCACCCGAAAAACACTAGGATCTTGCCAAATTCTGACACTTGCGCGAATTCTTCGGATGATCAAGACATTGCATAAATCGTGCCGCATCATGCTCCCCGGGAGAGAAAAGATTCGCCCTCGAATCTGGAATGGCATCATCGTCGGACGAGGAGTCACCAACAAAAGGCACGAGGTGTTTGACGTTGAAGACGTCAGAAGTATGTATATGACTCGGCAAAAGGAGACGATAGGCGTTAGAGTTAATCTTCTCAACAATCTCAACAGGACCGATCTTCTTGGAAGCAAGCTTTGAGTATTCCCGAGCTGGAAAACGATCCTTGGTTAAAATAGCCCACACAAAATCACCAACCTCGAAGTCAACTGCACGGCGCTTACGGTCAGCATCTGCTTTATACTTCTCCGTAGTGGTCACCAACTGAGAATGCGTCCATTGATGAACCTGTTGTAGGTGGCCAATAAAGTCATCGGCAGTAGAGTGGGGACGAACTTTACTGGGCAATGCAAGCAAGTCGAGGGGACCACGAGGGGCTAGACCATATACCACGTAGAATGGACTAAAACCAGTAGAGCGGTTCACAGCGTGATTATGAGCGAATTCAGCCTGAGGGAGCTTGAGATCCCATGCCTTGGGATGATCGCCTACCAAACAACGCAAGAGGTTACCGAGAGAATGGTTGACAACCTCCGTCTGTCCGTCAGTCTGCGGATGATAAGCACTACTGAAATTCAACTGAGTATTGACAGTCCGCCACAAACTCCGCCAAAAGTGGCTCACAAAGCGAGTATCCCGATCCGACACGATAGAGGCAGGCAGACCATGTAGACGATAGACATCTCGAAAATATAGCTGAGCAACAGAAACAGCATCAGAAGTCTTCTTGCAAGGAATGAAATGAACCATCTTCGAGAAACGATCAACCACGACATAAATAGAGTCATTCCCACGTTGTGTACGAGGGAGTCCAAGGACAAAATCCATGCTGACATCGGACCACGGCTGAGTAGGAATAGGTAAAGGCATGTATAAGCCAGCATTAGTGGCAGCGCCTTTGGCGAGCTGACAGACACGGCAGCGCGCCACAAATTTACTGACCTCCCGACGCATAGAAGGCCAAAAATAAGAGGCAGCCAACAACTGGAGAGTCCGATCACGACCCACGTGACCCTCATTGTGGAGCTCCTGTATAATCTTCAACCGCAAGCTGCATGTGGGAATACACAGTTGGGTACCGCGAAAGATAAAACCGTCCTCCAATAGAAACTCTGTCGGTTCGCCCTGCTGAAGCTGAGTAAGAACATGAGAAAAATACGGGTCATCGACATATAAATCCATGAAAGAATCAAAACCAGGTACGTGTACACGCAATTCCATAAGAAGGCTATGACGTCGGCTGAGGGCGTCAGCGACACGGTTAGAAACACCAGCCTTGTGCTTGATGACGAACGTGAACTGCTGAAGATAAGATATCCAAGAAGCATGACGATGAGAAATCTTATCTTGACTGCCAAGATGTTTAAGAGAGTCATGATCCGTGTACAAAATGAACTCCCGCTGGAAGAGATAGTGGCGCCAATGTTTGATCGCTTGCACAATTGCGTAGAACTCAACATCATAAGTACTGAACCGAAGCTTCGCACCAGAAAGCTTCTCACTGAAATAAGCAACGGGACGTCCACACTGGCTGAGAACAGCGCCCACACCAGTATGGGAGGCATCACAGTGGAGTTCAAACGGCAGAGAAAAATCAGGCAGCACAAGAATCGGGGCCGAAATGAGGCGCCGTTTGACCTCGAGAAAAGCAACTTCGGCCTCAGCAGTCCACTGAAACCTAGTCCCCTTCATGCAGTCCGTGAGTGGAGCCATGAGACCACTGAAGTGGGGTATAAAACGCCTATAAAAGGAAGCCAATCCATGAAAACTGCGCACCTCTGTAATAGAAGAGGGAATCGGCCAATTGGAGACAGCGGCCACTTTGGCAGGGTCAACCATGAGGCCGTCTCGTGAGACAACATATCCCAAGAAGTGAATGGACGTTGTCAAGAAGGCACACTTCGCAGGGGCTGCATAAAACTGATCACGGCGGAGGACAAGCAAGACCTCACGAAGGTGCTGAATATGCAGAATGGGGTCGGTGCTATAAATCAGGATGTCATCGAAATAAACGACGACAAACTTGCCGATAAACGGGCGGAGCGCCTGATTCATAACACGCATAAAGGTGCTGGGTGCATTAGAAAGACCGAATGACATCACCAACCACTCATAAAGGCCCTCACGCGTTTTAAACGCCGTCTTCCACTCATCGCCCGTGCGAATACGAATCTGATGATAGCCACTCTTCAGATCCAGTTTGCTAAAAACACAAGCACCACCCAACTGATCCAACAAGTCATCCAAACGGGGAATTGGAAAACGATAGCGCACCGTAATCTTGTTGATGGCACGACTGTCCACACACATGCGCCACGTGCCATCCTTTTTAGGAGTAAGGAGGGCAGGGACAGCACAAGGGCTGAGGCTCTCCCGGATGTGTCCGCGGGCAAGGAGTTCCTCAACCTGTCGCCGCAACTCCTCATGCTCTTTTGGACTCATCCGATAATGAGGTCGATTTGGCAACGCAGCACCGGGCACTAAATCAATGTGGTGCTGAATATCTCGTAGAGGAGGCAGAGTAGAGGGCAGGGACTCGGGAAACACGTCTGCAAACTCCTGCAATAAAGGTTGCACCTCCACTGGTGGAGCAGGCGAAGTAGAGTCACCCAATGGTTGGGCCAGCAGCACAAAGACAAGGCCAGATTCCTCCATGGCGGTCTGGAAAGGAACACGGGACAAGAGGGTCGCCGTGGGTGGCGGATCAGCTGTAGGCGAGGACGTCTTGGGCTTGGTAGGAACCAACACAATCTTCTTGCCACGAAACATAAAAGAATAGGTGTTGCAGCGACCATCGTGCTGAACGGTATTATCATATTGCCATGGACGCCCAAGCAGCAAGTGACACGCATCCATAGGAACCACATCACAGTATATAGAGTCCTGATACGTAGGGCCAATCGAGAAATTCACTAAGACACGCTTGGAGACCATCACATCCGTGCCTTGACTGAGCCAAGAGAGTCGATAAGGCTTGGGATGGGACTCAGTCGTAAGATTCAGCTTGGAAACAGCCACCTCAGAAATAACATTCTCACAACTACCTGCATCAATAATAAAAGTGCAAACTTTCCCACCAATAGTGCACGTAGATTGAAACAAGTTATTACGCAGCCACTCAGTCTCAAGTGCACGAGGAGATAAAAAGGTTCGGCGCAACATCAACATAGGACCAACATCACCCGAAACATATTCCGCATCCACATCAGCAGCGTAATCATCATAGATAGGCGTGTCAAACAAAGGAAGAGCCTCAGACTCAACAGCATCAGTAAAAAGACCACGACTACCTGTAGGGGGTTTTGGGCAATCCGCTTGTCGGTGGCCAATATCACCACAGTTGAAGCATCCTCGGAAACCTGGACGACCCTGGCTAGGGTTGGAATATCCACGAGGAGGGGCTGACTGCTGCGCAGGGGTAGGAACCTTCGGAACAATAGGCGACGAACTAGAACCAGCAGAAGGGGTCGAGTTCAGCCGAAGGTTGGCAGTGGTGCGTCGGGCAGCTTGTTTTTCCGCCTGGGAAGCGCGCTGGTGAGCTTCCGCAACAGTCAAAGGATCGAACATGTTGAGAACATCCTGTAACTGGAGGCGCAGGCCACCAATATACCGAGAAACAAGTTGAGTGGGGGAGTCGTTAACATCAACACGGGCAAGAAATTCATAGAACTCGTTCGAATAGTCATCAACGGATCGGGAACCTTGGCGGAGGTTTTGAAAACGCTGGTACAATTCTCTGTCAAAGTTGTATGGCAAAAAGGCACTCCGAATATGCTTCTTGAACTTGTCCCAACTGGTGATTTTGGGTTTGCCGTGACGGACACGGCTAACTTTCAGTTGCTGCCACCACGCTTGTGCACGGCCAGTCAAACGCATCGTGACGAGGGAGACACGACGGTCATCCGGAACCTCCTTGAAGTCCAAGATCTCGTCAACCTGGGAGAGCCAATCAATGAGCTCTTCCGGTTTGAGGCTGCCATTGAAGGTGGGGATTTCCACCCGAAAACCCTGCTCCCAGCGCTGGTTAGGGTTTTGGCGTGGGGGAACGCCAAAAGGATTGTCGTCCGATACAGTAACGTCGTCCTCCTCCAGGTGACGGAACTGTGCGGCTTCATCCAGTTGTCGCTCCAATTGTTCGACCTGTGCTCGCAGTTCGGCATTCTCGCGGCGTAGATCACCAATCTTCGGCGGCATGGCGAGGATCGGCTGTCTCTGAATACCACTCTGATGCAGCGTAAATGCGTGACAGGAAGAAAACTCGTAAAACACGAGAGAGATGAATCTCAGATTCAATAATATTCAATACTGCCGTCTACCATCGACCAACAATGCTTAAATACGAAACCCTAATCACCGAAAAATAAGAAATAACAAAAGGACCCCAAATAAAAATCCAAAAATACGAAATAACCCGAAAAACTATAAAATTGTAATTTTGACCCCCTAAATGATGGAATTTGCCCGAAATCCGTCACAGATCATGGTAAAACCATGAGTCTTGCTCAGAACGTCGTTTCCACCCGAAAAACACTAGGATCTTGCCAAATTCTGACACTTGCGCGAATTCTTCGGATGATCAAGACATTGCATAAATCGTGCCGCATCACCTTGTGCGCATCGGAGACAATAAGCGTGTTGGGTCTACAACCATATGCACTCCTCACCCGAGAGAGAAACCAAGTCCATGATTCATCATTCTCAATCGGCCCTACCCCGTACGCTAATGGATATACTCCCTCATCTGCATCCTTTGTGACGGCAACAAATAAAATACCACGACTCTTCCCTTTCAAATGAGTTCCATCTATTACTATTACAAGTCTCAGACATAACGCATATGCCAATCGAGCAGCACCAAGAGCCACAAAATAGTGTCGAAATTTTCCATCTTCACCCACATCCAAAGCAGTGATACTACCGGGGTTAGCCACCTGAAGCTGATGCAAATAACCGGGCAACATCGCATACGAATCATCGTATCGACCATATATCATCTCTATCGCAGTGTGTCGTGCTTTCAGAGCTTGATCATACTTGATACTGACCCCATAACTGTGAAGTAGTTCATCCATAATGGCCTTGGGTCTCAATATTTCACACTCGTGACGAATTTTCTTAGCTATGAAGGTCGCAATCACTTTATAATCGACCTTAGAGGGGCCAACATGGTCCAATTGAAGTACACACGAGTGCACATTATTGAATTCAGAGACTTTCCAAGCAGATCCACGACTATTCGCCCGCAACTTGAAAGGACACTCGGGATGTTTTGTGCACCGCCAGACAATTCAGCCCTTATCCGAATGAGCAATCGTATATTCAGCACCTTGCTCTATATGCCACAACCTGACGGCAATCTTCAAATCCTCTTTGATATTGTAATAGACATCTGTTGCCAACTCTTCATTAACACTTGGATCATCTTCACAAACTACAAGCGACATTGAAGCATCGATCGGAATAACAGGAACGAGCCAATTATTGCATTCATCGCCATCCAATGAGCCTTCTTCCTCATTCTCAAATTGCCCCCCCGTAGGATACACTAATTCCAAAAGTTTTGCCATTCCACCTTCCCTTTGAATCCATGAAGCAAACTCTGCAAATGTGAACTTCTGCAAGTTTTCCTCTGTCTCATCTGCTGAAGCCTCTGCATCAGATTCAAGTGCTTCAGATTCAGGTGCTTTAGATTCAAGCTCATAATCTTCATCATTGTCGTCGTGGTCCAGACCATCTTCTGTTTCCTCGGCCCTGCAGGATGCTCCCCCGAAATTCATCTCGTATCGATGAGAATCGGCAACAAAATTCCCATCACCAATATATCTTTCACCAAACCAATTACTGGAAGTCATCCGCTGAATTTGCTCTAAACCGTCATCATATTGTGTGAATTCGGTGCCATATCCAAATGATGTCGTTGCATGGACATCAAAAGAAGGAATATAGCAATCTGACTGCGAAGTATCAACACCAGCATTCGCGTGATTCTGAATGACATGTACAATATGATATGTTTCACGCATGAATAATTGCTCCAATTGCTCATCGTTAAGCAATAGAGATTTTACAAGACTACCGCTTTGAGAATGCTATAGGTAATAAAGATCATACGACGACCCCAGATTTGCACCTTGCAAAATGTTGTTAATGTTGTACCGCAAAATTGAGAGAGACACGGGCTGAGTAGCTATACTCGTAACTTGTTCGGTTCCGCCAACATAATCACAACCAGCCCATTCTCCACCCGATTTGATGACTACACACTTCCACGAATTCATATTTGCGTAATAGAGGAACAATCAATAAATATACATCTAATTAATTACAAAACACGATTGGAAAATACATATCACGCACAAAATATAATATTCCTATCGTGTTATAATTTTAACAAACCATATACGACCGTAAAATCACAGCCAGCGATTGAAATTATACTTTTCCAGTAATAAAATGTGAAATTGCTAATTAAACTTCTTTCCACACAATGCATATCCATATATAGTTTTATAACAACAATGACCGAATGTAACTTTGAAATTTTGAAAGCTATACTCTAGGTAATTACAAATCAAAATTAAAGTCTTACGCAACAAGACTTTGTTTTATATAGCTATTCAAAATTCCAAATAAAACAATCTTAAATATATGATACACAACGGGAAAATAGTGAAACAAGCGGAATTTGAGAATAAGTTCAATTATATCATGAAAAATTCAACAATTAGCAGTGAAATGTCATAATTAAAAAGAAACATACCTTTTAAGTAGTCCGATATGAGCTCTTGCACACAAAATTCCAGTTGCTCTAGCACGCAATTCCGGCCGTCTTCTCTAATTTTTCAGCAGCAATTCAAATCTTCATTTCCAGCACAATTTTACACCCTCTCTCTCTCTCTCTCTCTCTCTCTTCACTACCTCAAATGTAAAATGAAGTTGAGGGAGGTGTGAGGCATTATTTGTTCACTCAATAGTTCAATGTTACATGCATTCAGTCAAAAAACCGAGTACAATATCACATGCACACACTGAAAAGGCCTGACTATAAATTTGACATGCAAACAGTGGAAAACTAATTTTACGATCGATGCAAATTTTACGGTCTATAGTAACAGTGGGAAAATCATAATTTACGGTAGCTGTTAGAGTCTTGCAATCAACATGCAGTCAATATAGATGTATAGATCCCTACTTTTTAGTGCAAATCATCACTTTATGATTGCACAAAAAATAATAAAAGTACAATTGTGTAAGAAAGTTGTCAACATCACATAACCAACCAAATTTTTTTGTCTTCATTCAAGGGTAATATGGGTAGTTTACATAAAAAGTGGGTAGTTTGCATGGTGTTTTATGAAAGTGGGTATTTTATCAAATGTGTTATGAAAAGTGGGTAAAATGCCATAAGCCTCAATATTCATCAATATTTCAAGCCTCTAAGACCAAGCTCATGACTGCAAAAGGGAGGGAAGATTAAAGTGCTAAATTCGTCCATGACCAACAAAATAAATCCAAAATAAGTAAACTTGAATTAGGAAGAAGAATAAAGCCAAAAATGGTGATTTAATGCTTTAGTCTTCTTCCTTCTTCTTCAAATTTTGTTCCCTTCTTTCTCTCCCTCTTAGCATCCATGCCAGCTCCATCTTCTCACTTTTCCAAGTGGGTTCTGTTTTTCCCATCTTTTTATTCCTGAATTGCATTACGGAAAAATGCTACAAGAAAACCTCCAACAATACCAAATTTTCTGTACAGAAACCACAGTTAAGCTCATTTTTTTCTTTCATGAATTTAAGAAATAAATACTTATATTTCACCTAAACCTCAGCTAAAATAGATATCCATACCAAAAAGTGAACAACAAAATCAAACGAAGTAAAACTACATAAACAACTTAAATAAACAAGCATCAAACACTCTTTTCTTAACTAAATGCAAGCTTAAAGTATGAAAAATAACTACTCCCTCCGTACCTGTATTTGGTATGCTTTTTCACGCGTCTTGACGATGAGTTTTAAAATGTTTTTTTGTAGAAAAAACAGAGGGAGTATTATTCAAGGGTTATCACAACCACCTTCCAATTTTTCCTTGCAAAAGTACCTACATCCCCCACAAGTTTAAACAATGCAAATATTCAATCTGTAAATGCAAAAATAGTTACCCTAGTTGTCACATTCATATTCACCATATATGTTTTCTCCACAATAATTGCACAAACCATAAATCAGACATACAATTCCAATGGTAGCATCCGTGCTCCGTGGTCCTTTTCCATTACATTTTGTTGAAATCCATGTTTTGTTGACTCCATTTGTAACAGGTAATTTTGAGCACTTGCACAGCCCTTTGAAGCACTTATCATTTTTACTGCCACCTCATCAACAGATTCTTGAAGTCAAGAAAACGTGTTAGGTCGTCTTCCTGACGCGTCGAATCATTTCAGATTTTTTGTTTACTTTTTTCGTTTAATTTTGCCAAATTCAACAATGTTCCTTTTTTAATAATAATAATAATAATAATAATAATAATAATAATAATAATCACACAATTCTCTTAAGTATAAAATTATACTATCATAAAGGATATCGAAGGATATCAATCCTTCGGGCTGCCCGAAATTTTATACCACCTAACCATATTTTTTATACATCAAGTAAACAAAGTATAAAGTGGTATACAAAATTGTATATTCCTTTATATTTCCTTTTACGGCTTTATACCGAAAAATAAACACACTCGTATAGTACTCTCCCCGTCCACGATGATAGATTTCAAATTAAATTTTTGAATAGTACTCCCTCCGTCCATGATGATAGATTTCAAATTGAATTTTTGAAGTTTAATTTTTTTTACAAGAACTACAACGTAGTATCTTATAAAAAAAATACACTCAAAAAATATAATTTAAAATCTATTATCACAAACTTTCAAAAAAAAGTCAAAAAGTCAACTTGGCCAATATATCATAAACTGAGGGAGTATATGATAATATCATTAGCAATCCAAGCGTTACAATTTGGAAGCTATATATCGTATCAAATGGATTTGGAATTGCTGTCCAAGATTGGCACTAGTATGCAAAATAGTTCCAATCTATACAGAAAAAAGATTAAAAAAAAAAAGCCCAGAATCTGAGAAAGATGAGCTCCTGAGTATCAAGTTAATCTACAATCATAGAGGAGGGTAGAAGTATGAGGACAAGGAAAAGCCCATGAAAAGCAAGCCTCCAACAGTAGCAACAGTGCGCTGTGAAATCTTTGATGCCAGCATACTTCCACCGATCACTGCCACCGACGTGCAAATGGTGTGCCCTATGATAGCTCCTGAGGCAACTCCCACAGCATTTTTGTGCGTGGCTAGCTGTACAACATGCAGGTAAAAGGATAACTTAATCAAGACTTCATAATAAGAAAATTGGTAGTAAATTACCAAAAATAAGAGAGAATCTTACAGCGATTGTTGCTATCTGGCTGCGATCACCCCACTCCGCCAAAAACGTCAATATAAATGACTGAATGAAATCATGGAAGGGAAAAGACATTAGTGCATGGATTGAATATCCAGATAGTCTTAAAAGTAAAAGTAGATGCCAAGACGTTCATAAACATCACAGAAGATTAAGCTATACCTCTAAATAGATTGGTGTACAAAATCTAGAAAAGAAACGTCGCCAAGTTGTCTTCCCTTGTCCAGCCTCGAGTTTCTCTTCGACCTGAAGTAATCATCTTTGACTCAGCCCACAGCATATTATACAAAGACTATTAAGATGCAAATAAAAAAAGATGCAGCAAGTTGGCCCATAGAGAAGCCTTTATACAGGAGATACTAAACCAGGTTTCCTGGGGAGAATTTAAGCAAGGACAAAATTGCAGCGCAGGTTGCAGAAGTCGATTAACCAAATTGTGAGAGTAAAAGGCTAAATTAGTGATTTTTCACAAGTAAAAGATTTAAAAAGTAACTACTTTAAAAATAAAAAAAGCCATTGTTACAAAATTACTCTTCTGTAAGCAAAGTTAATTACACTATCATGTAACTTTTTCTGGAATACTACGCGATTAAACGAGCAAATAGCTCGTGTATTCATGTCACGGTCATAATTACACGAGTATACAGGTTGTGAAATTAGTCCATGAATTAAGCCCTAGGTCATGTATTTGTAGTATAATTAGGTGACTCGTGTATTCTGCAACAAGTCTCCTAATTATGAACATAATTCTAAGTTATGAACTAAAGTATTATCATACCAAACACCAACAAGTCTTGTTTTCAATTTGTATATTGGAATAATGATGCTGGCAGAATGGTGGTGCAAGGCAGTTTTTCAAGCAACGTGAAATTCACACTGGAAGCTGGAGAGAGGAGGGTGGGGGGTGTGAGAGTTGCAGGAAAGAAATGGTGGTGGTGTGGTTGGGAAGGGTTGGTTTGGGAGAAAATGGGAGGGTGGGTGGTGGTGGTGGTGGTGTGTGCGTGTGTGTGTTTTAATTTTCATTAAACCAATTTTACGAAGGATATAAAACTGTCATTGTTCACCAAAAATGGTTGGTTTCTATCTCCTCTTTTTTTTGGAAAAAAAAAGGGGGGTACTTTTCATCTTTTGTTTTTCAAATTGGCATTTTTATTCTATTTGTCGCATTATGTTAACCACCCCATGTCAAGAGAAAAAGAAACAAACACCTAAAATTAAAGCCACCGGCAGAAATTTAATAGAACCAGGCATAAAAAGTACACGACATGACGACACCACAAGTATAGTCCCACTTCCAATACTTTCAAGATAGTAAATAGGATAAAGCTTCAGCTGCAGAGAAGTAAAATGACTAATTGAATCAAATTTAGAATAATTCAACATACTTCCTCAATTTCTTTCTTCTGGGAAGCTTTTGGGTCAGATTTCCATGCAATGTAAAGTAGTCGGAGCCCGAAAAAGGCATAGAGAACTGCAAGAAGGGTATCATGTCAGATCTATAAACAACCTGCAAATAAAAACAGAACCCACTCATGAATGAGTATGCTTATTTCTAACTGTATGCAGGAACACCTCATTTCAACAAGAGTTCTCTTACAGATGCGAGCATTTACCTACTTCCCAGAAAAGAACAATAAAACAAAAAATTTAAGTCACATTTATGGAGAGAAACAAAAACAAACCTGTAGCAGCGCTATTGGTATGCTTCCTTGATATTAGATTTGGAACAATCCTACCAAGACCAGTTGAAAGTATCTGGAACAAGTATGTAATTTATATGATCAGTAACATCCATCAAAAGTACATTTTTTAGCCCAAAACTTCCAATTCATGTGACCGCGCCCATGAAGAAAGTTTAAACTTTGAAAATAGAACAATTCATATCAAGGGAAGGACAGTAGATTGACTTACTGTCATCACAAACAAGGCACTGAGTGCACCAGATAGAACAATTGACTTTGGGTGACGCATAGCCATGAGAGCTGCAATGATGAACGTTTCATCACCAATCTAGCATCATAGCCATAATCACAGTACAATATCAGAACAAATACCGATTACAACATAAAACCAAGATATTGTACCTTCTTAATAGTAAAACATTTAGGTAATGCCAATCATAAAACTATAAATAAGACTTATGGTGATAAATCCCAAAACTATAAATAAGACTTATGGAGATAAATCCCAGACCATAGATCATAAAAAAGAATCGACTAACCTCACTGACAAGGATCATGGATAAACTAGCAAAGAAACCGTCAAAGACTCCAAGACCAGAGTCCACATCCAGGCCAAAAGAATCAAAATCATTCTTTTCAGTGACGCCAGTCTTTACTTTTTCCACAAAAATCTGTCCAGTGAATTCAACAAATGATTATCAAACTCCATTCAATACCACTTAGATGTAGTCACTACACTATGCGACTGCGTTCAAAGCTAATTTAGACAATGTTCAATAAGATGCCCCAAGATTAGGACGATCACCATAACAATCATTCAATCATGACAAAATTAAGCTTTTATCAGAAGTACCGAAAACATTAAAAAAAGAATGTAATGCATACCCAAATAAAGCTACTCCATAATTGCAAAAATTGAACTTATCGTGCATTAGTATTAGAAATTGACAACCAAAAAGACTCACTTTACTACGCCGGCCCAGATCCTTAAGTGCAGTACTCGACTCGCCACTTTCATTCTCCTAAATTATATCCGAAGCATCAGAATCAAACTAAGCACAAACCCAGAAACAGTGAAATCAAAATAAGAATGTACCTGAGCGGAAATTAGAGGAAGAGAGAGGGATTGAAATAGGAGAAAAGTGAAGAAGACGTAGAAAACAGATAATCTCCCTCGAAATCTATACGATGGAGATGAATCCCCCATGGTTGTCCGCGTCTGCTTTTGTTGGATTCGACAATCAGTTACAGAGGTCGCAGCTGAGGAAGTTAAGTGGAGGGGAGGGGATCTCGATCGGAAAGGGTAAATCGCAGATTGGGATCTACGCCGGCATGAGCGATAGAGAGAGGAGAGAGGGATTTTGATTTTAATCTCTGTGTCTAAATTGAGGAGAGACCGTGAGGAGGGCAGACCAGACTTTGGATTTGCCTTCACGATTTTAGGGATCTTGAAAGTTTTCCTCAATTTAAAAGAAGGTTATATTGGACAATTTACAAAATTGATTTGAGTGGCAATATTGTAATTATCATAGAAGAGCATGGTTATTTATTTGTGTATTAATTAGACGTGTAAGTTGATGAATTTCCACACATTTAGGAAAATAATTATTAATAGGTTGGTTGAATAGGATTTTGTTATTTGCACATATATTTTTTTTTCTAAATAAAGATATGATATTCAAACTACTTTAAATACATTGTTGATTATTATATTAATATTAAAGTTTATTAATACTATCTATCATTAGCATAAATATATTTTGTTTATTATTTTTTTTTTAAGTCAGCAAATAAATTACTATAAACCAATTAATGACAATTTCACAATTGGAATTTACAAAAATGTCCCCTACCCACCGTGGGTACACTTAATGTGCCCACGTCTGACGAGTTATTGTCATGTTAATAATTTTTCAATTTGAGGTTTAATTATTTTTGTTAGGGTTTAACTATCTTTGGCAGGATTTATTTTTACAAGATATATTAATTAATTTCTTCCTTAAATATACTGTTGTCACATCAGCCGTAAGCATATTAAGCATGTCCACGGTGGGTAGGAGAACATTACTCTTGGAATATTTAAGAGTTAAGTTGGATTGTGATTAACTAAAAATCACGAACAAATCTAGAAAGAAAAAGAAAAAAAAAAAAGAGTTAAGTTAAGTTAGGTTGGATTGCAAATGAGGGCGTTTGAAATTGAGATTAATTATGGGGTATGAATTTTTCAATCCATAAATCAAGCTATCTCGCAGAGTGAACGCCCAAAAAAAAAAAAATTCATGGAAACAACGAAAGAACAAGCCAAAAGGTACTCAAAGCAATACGCAGCAAAGCAAACCTAGCCGTGTCTTGATCAACACTAAACTGATACAGATAAATAGTCTGTACTTGTTTACATCCGTGTCATAAATCCACAACAAAAATATAAAGATGTTTTTATTCATTTCTTTATTAAAGCCAAAATAAGGATCGTCTTCTTCAGCAGAAGAATTGCAATGGCTGCACGTGGCAAATGGAGGCTGACCGGACCGGCTATGTATACATAATACACTTGAGCTCCGGGCACCGCTGTGGGGGCTTCAACCCACATTAGTTGTGCCCCGGACTCGGCCCATTGGGGATCGGCGGCCCCAAACCACCATCTTTGACCATTCTCTTAGCCAACTGAAGTTGGGAAGACGAATTCTGGGTGTGGAGCTGCTGCTGCTGCTGCTGCCGCCTTGCCGAGGCAAAGGAGCGAGATGTAAAAATTTGTTGCTGCATAATAAGCATAGTAACAAGCCACATCATATATATTGCTTTACAAGTACTCATCATTGAGACAATCTAAATTAAATTCATTTCAGTCTTGTATAGTATATATTATTGCGTAAATCAAGAGGCATGGATATGGGGTGTTTAAATAGCATGATACAAACAGAAATGAGAAACCAAGAGAAGGTTTTTTTTTTTTTTGATGTTTTGTCTCCCTTCATCATTGCATTAAATTAAATATCAAAGTCCATGGCACCTTAATTAATTTCATCGTGTCGTTTTGAGCAGTAATTCTTCTTGCTAAGAAAAAGTGATAGTTTCCCCTAATATTCCACAAGTAGGCCAATATATAACGTGTTTCATGCTTGTCGTAATTATAGAGAAGGAAATTAAAAGACCGCGTGGCTTGCAATATACACGGAGAAACTAATTACGCAGTTGAAGAAAATACCATTTAATTTTTCTAAGTTTTAGAACTGATATATACTTTTTAGTTTTCTTTGTTTCCCACATGAAGAAGAAAACCATGTTTACTTTGCGTGATAATGGTAAGCATATGTAATGCAATATTTATATAATGGTTTATATCATACAGTAAACTATTGAATTGAAATTATTTCATACGTGATATATATTTTTTTTAACTAGTACCGTACCCGTGCGACGCACGGGTAAACTATATTATGTACGATTTTTTTATTATTATCTGTAATGGTAATGATCATTTTTGTTAAGTTTCTTACGAAAAAATTCAGTTAATTGTTATGCACGTCAAATGGGCACAATATTATTAAGAATTATAAATGCATATGTCTCGTATATTTTTCGGAGTGTTTATAATATATTTTGAAATCGTTATACTTAGATCAAAATAATTTACATATTCCATATATCCCTCCCACAAATTTAATCCGGAGGTACGATACAAATGACAAGAAAATATATATTATTTTTTTTATAATGAAATTAGAATTATAAAGTAGAATTATATGGTATTTTTTTTTAAAAAAATTAAAGTTGCAAAGAGAAATTGTTAAAAAAGCAGAGTTTTTGATAGACTATGATAACCTTTAGGATATTTATTATGGGTGGTGATTTAGCTAGCTTTAATTTTAGCTATGTGGCTAAATTTGCGAGAAGACCCAATTTAGTAAGTGAAATTGAATATGTTGGACGCCATGGGATCATCTATTGTTTATCCATATGACATCTTCTATTGTATTCGTAGATGGACGACACATGGTAAATTCTAAGGGTTTAGAAATTTCCAAGGTTAGGGTATATATTTTCCTTATAGAAATCTTAAATCATCAATCATTGATTATGTCACGTGTCATTCATCTACAAATGCAATAGACGATGTCACATGGGTAGGCAATAGAGGATCCGATCGATGTTGGACGAAGTGATTACTATATATTGTACTTCATTCATCCCACAAATTTAGTATTGGACGGTTGATTATTAATGTTAAGTGAATGAAATATGTATAATAAAATTGATAACATAAAGTAATGTAGGCATATTTTTGTAAAATTTTGAGAAATAATGAAAATTTGAAAAAAAATAAAGTATAGTTAATTTTTTGTGGGACATGATGGCATATTGTGTTATTTAATAAAATCTTGAAAATATTTGTTATGATAATAAGTTGTTATAATTTGTTCTTCTTTTTTATAAATAATTACATGAAATTTAAAGATCACGACATAAAAGACTAATATCTAAGAGTTTGTGTAATGTAGGGAATAATTATTTTTATACTCTGTGTGGTTACTTTGAGTGATTAGGCCGAAATGACTAATTTTGTCTGGATTAAAAATAGAATATATCCCAATGCTCGGTATTGAACTACACTTTATCCCTTATTTTTGTCTAACCACATATACCAATACCACCAAAACACATAGGATTAGGATAATCCTATCTCATCTCATGTTTTATCTCACCTCAAGGGATTAGTCTTATCTCTCAAAGTAAACGCTGCCCCATCAGTGTATATATAAAGTATAATAGTCGTGACAAATGAATAATATACAAAAAAATATAAGTACAAAAATATTGAAGTTTTACTATAAATTTATAAATTATGAAAAAAAAAAATCTTATACACGACATTCATGGTACACCAGCTGTTCATATTATCTTTGTCTCATATCGATATTTTCAAACCACTTCGTCTACGAACTTGTAAAACGATAATGTGAAGTTGATCATTTGAGAATAATGGTTTCTTAAGAAAAAGCTCTACATGTGATAATGATTGTCCTTAATTAACTATTTTATTTTATTGCATCTTATATATGAGTAAACAAAGAATCATATACCTTTTATAAAATAAAATATTCAATATTATCCTATTTAACATATGAGCAAACAAAGAATCCTATTGACGTGTGTTGCAATATAATGTTTAAACATAATCTAAAGAAAAATTTAACGGGATGATTTTGTATTTTAGATTTATAAACAATTAATTTATTGTTTAAACATCGAACCAAAATTTATGAGTAAGACATGTTATAAGAAAGAAAATTGATCGATCTTGTTTTACAAGGGTGATTAATGCACATAGACAAGGAATTAATAAACACGAAAATAAAAAGACATGAAGGATTTACGTGGTTCGATCTACCGGAATAGGTCTACGTCCACGGAGCAAAAGAGTATGGATGTTATTGCTAGTATGCAAGTATTGCTTACAAAGATTGTTCCCCTTCTCAATCTATTCTAAGCCCCTATTTATAGATAATTACATAGAATTCAACTATAATACGAATTCTTCTCCTATTTGGACTCTTTGGCTTGATCTCCTCCTTTATGGATAAACATCGAGCTTCTATATATCTCTTAGAGCTTGAGTTGTAGTCGATGTAGGAGTCTTGGTTGCCTTGGTGATAAAGTCTCTTATCTTCAATTGGCCGAGCTGTCTGGGCCGAGCTTAACAGTCGGGGCCCAATTATATTGGGCCTGATGCTTTGAGCCTAGGAGCTGGGCCATATCCTATTAAAAATCCATTGATTAAAGATATGTATTATAAACGATTGTTCCAGTTGAATCTATCGACAATAAGTATATAAGTAATGTATCACCAATATCTCGATAATATATAGCAAACTAATTATTTTTCACTAAGTTTTCTGTAGTTCATAAGAAACTATTTAGGAGATAAAAGAGGCACAAATCATAAAGCTAATTAATTAGGTGTAGATTAACTTGAATAAACAATTAGCAAAAAACTTATAACAACACTATTAAAAAATATTGATATTCTGTACATGTTACCTTAATAAGATAATACAGTATATATTTACCTTAATTTTGTTCATAATTTTTTTCGGCATTTAGTGTATAGTTATATATAAGGAACATATAAAAATTATGTTGAAACTGTACTGCTTTCCCTATTTATAATTGAAATAACATGTAAGTAGAAATATTACCAAAATCAATTCTATTAATTATATATAGCTTTCAGATTTTCATGCATTTCATATGAGCACACATTGATTATTGACAGAGGCGTTTCTTTTTGTGATTGAATAATTCCACAATTACATGCATTTCGTATAATAATTTCAATGATTGATTATAGTGGCTAAATATATAAGGAAAGTATAATCAAATATGTTTCGGTTAGAAAGTATATTTCCATATTCATAAATGTCGATCGGACCGGAAAAGTATTATTTTCAATTATTCAGCTCAAATTATTATTTTCTGCTTCACTTCTTTACGTTAAATTACTATATACTCTTTGATCGATGCATTTTGGCTCAATCTTTATTTTAAAATTTCTTATTTATAATGTCTTATTTACAAAATGATAAAAATTAAATTTTTATTATCTTAGTTAAATTAATTTAATAGTCTAATTTACCAACCTATCATCTACTCACCCTTATACACGATCCGAATATAATTTGAACGTATCATAATTTTCTTGTTTGTTTTCTAACTTTTATGATTACATGATCTGAATATAATTTGAACGTATCATAACTTTCTCGTGTGTTCTCTAACTTTTATGATTTTTTAGGTGTTATTGTGATTCTCTAAACATCAGTCATCATATGCTTATATAGATATATGATTTTCCTCTAAGTACGTTTCTAAACATCAATCATCATACTTTACCCTTAAGTACGTGCCTAAAATACCATTTCAAAAAGATAAGTTATTATAGTATAATTTATAAATGAGAAGAACTACATATAATGTGCAAAGGTGATATAGAATATATCCACGACACCTTGAAGTTCCATCAACTTACTAATTCTTTTTAATTCTAAGATTGATAGAAAACTCGATTATTTTATTTTTTATTCTTAGAAAACTTTGCTATTGACTTATTATTATTATTTTTAATTTAAAGGATGAATAATGGTTCCTCATTTTCTCCTTAAGGTGACTCGAACCTCCAACCTTTGGTTGGAGGGAAAACGTCTTATCCACTATTGACTTATTTTATCAATAATCTTTTACGGGGAAGAATAAAAATCATCATTACAATATATTTTAATTGTAGTTAAAAGAAATTCCACAATAATTATAATCGCTTAACATCGTTATGTCAGTTTATCGATTTATTGTAGAAAACCATTTAAATATTCCTCTTCATAATTTGGGATGAAAGCACTGAACAGTTGAACAAACTCGTCGAAATTTTGTAGACGTGGATACCGTGAATAATAATAATACAGCTGAATATGAATGAAATTTTCAAACAAACAATACGGAGTACATGTCAAAATAATAAGGCAGTTTTGTATTGCATATATTTTCGTAACGCCACCACACTCATTGTTGCATGAAGGTACATTGTTGTTATCATTCAAACTATACATAACTTATATCTAGTATTAAAATTCATTACAACGGTTCATTCTAATTTTACAATATATTAAAAAAGTATTTGCATAGTATAGGTGAAATAATATACTATAATCGGTAATCTTCCTATTGATTGTTCACCAATGATGATAGCATGCCAAACACGTGCTCTTGTACACCACCACCACTCCGCATTTGAAGAAGTCTAGCAGTTTGGGAAAAAAAAAAAAAACTTGCATACAAACATATATAGGCATGAAACACTATATAAAGGGAAAGTTAATTACATTCCAACAGACGTGAAATTTGATTATGTCATCAAATTAAATTGATGACGTGATTTATTCAAATTTAACGGCTACAATTAATATTTAAATGCTGAACGGAATAATGATACCTACCTAATAAGCTACTAAAATAGTAGCTTTTAAATTTAATATTTCAGAGGTTATATAAATAGATGATAATTTATTTAAATTATAAATGATCCAAACATCTGAATCTATATATAAATCTAATTAAAACCCTAATTAAATATTTTATTGTAATTTCTATAATAAACTATCTAATTGGGATAGTATATATTTCCAAATAGTTGAAGAAAACAACACAAAAAATAACTTCTCCAATTTATTTAATATATTTTAATATATTAAAATATTATGCGTGCAACTATATCATAAATAAATAAAAATAACAAAATTTACTAATTATGTTATTGTATTTAATATTAATATTAGTATAAAATTCTCAATAAATCATTAATGTATACATTTAATTGATCATTAAACAAATTAATTTACAAAAATATGTTATATGAAAGTTACTAATTATAGAATATATAGACTTACTATAAATGGCAGCCCGTAGTCATTATTATTATATAGATTCACACTTAATTAATTTTTGGAAGATAAATTAATGATACAAACATAAAGCGAGAATGTTGTTCATAATTAAATATTTTATTTTTACAGCAGTGATTACGTGCATTGCACGTATAATCTCTTAATATATATATATATATATATATATAGAGGTTGGATCATTTACTAATGGATCCCCACATGTTAAATAGGAATATATCCTCACCATCCATCTTTAATTATGTACGGTCAAGATGATTAGGCAAAATAAAAATTAATATTTGATAAGTGTCGGTTATAAGTTAAATGAGGAAGTATTTATCTTAAATAACTGATTCCTATAATTGTGGAAATTTATTTACTTGCCATGATACTATCAACGGCTTTCTTCTTTACATTTTTAATTATTAAATGTCGATCATGTTAAATGTTATTTTTTTTATTTTGCTGACGCATGCTCGTTGTTGCCATTAACTAAATTTACATTAGTATTATTTTAGATTTAACATAATAATTTTGATGCTTAATTAATTACTTACATTGAGAAATGCATATAATTAAGATTTTACAATTAAGTATAACAATTTACGATTACAACCGTTGAAGCCTAATTCACTGAACATTAAAGAAATATTTTTTTATAATTTAATTATATCACTATTTTATATAGTGGGAAGTGCAAAATATATATAATAATTCATAGAAAATATATTAGGAAGAATATTAGATAACTTGATCGAGAAAGCATGACTTGTCTAATATTTAAGCATAAAAATCTAGAGCATTAAGCATACGTTAATCATATCATAAGCATATATTCGTGAATTTAAGTAATTTTATGTTTTCAATTTTCAATAATTATTTCAAGAATTAATGCTCAACAAAAACATGATAAATTTAGGTATTTAAGCATAAAAATATAGAGCATTAAGCATAATTAAATCATATAATAAGCATATATTTTGTGAATAAACAATTTTATTGTTTCAATTTTTAATAATCATTTAACTAATGTCCAATACAAACAAGATAAATTTAAATATTTAAGCATAAATTTTAGAGCATTAAGCATAAATTAATCATATAGTAAGCATATATTTGTGAATTTAAACAATTTCATGGTTTTCAATTTTTAATAACTATTTCAAGAATCAATGCACAACACAAACATGATAAATTTAGATATTTAAGCATAAAAATATACAGCATTGAGCATAGTTCAAACATATAATAAGCCTACAAAAGCTAAATATAATCACTACTAAAAGTATTGCTTAAGCAACAAAATAAAAGACATTAAGCAAGTAATTTTCCTACGTAAACAGTAAACAATTTTCCTATGTAAACCAATATTCTAATAATTACATCATCAACTGCTACATCTACGATTTATATTGACAAAAGGAGAAAACAAAAATAACAATTTTTATTACTACATCTTCGATTTATTATTGATGAAAGCACATTTTTTTTTTCACGATCCCTTCAAATTTCTAGCCGTAATTGCCGGACAGTAATATTTGGCGAGAGACTAAATTAAAAAATCTGTCTATTCTACCCTCCATGCGTATTAATTGGTGGTTATAGTTATTTATTTTTAATTAATCTCAGCCATTAACAAATAGTGGATCTATGGATAGGATTCTTTCCTATTTAACATGTGGGAACTTTTTAACACATGAACCATACCCTATATATATATATATATATATATATGTCTCCTTGTGTTAACTAGGAATAAATATAGACCATCCATTTAAATCATTTCTACGGTGGAAATCAAATTCAAAATCCTAGTCAAATTAAGTAGTTAATCGTAATACTAATACAGCGACAATTGAGCCGCTTAAATAGGATAGAAATATATAAGTCAAATGTATATATTCTCCATTTTCTCGTAAGAAGTTAGTTGCTTTACCATTGATTAAATATATTTTTTTTCTTTGTTGAGTATTTTGTGTGTGATTGTTTAATACTACTTAATATGTTAATGGATATTATATAATGCTCTACAGTTCATAAAAATCATTGCATATTTTGCTGATTATTATTGCATAGTAGCAATACATTTATTGTATTTTTTAATAATAATTCTCGCATATATCTTCGATTTTCATTGTTCATAAAATCAATGATTTGTAATTGATTTATGCAATAATTAATGAGATAATATGCAGTAAATTATTTATGCACTAACTAATGAGATAATATGCAATATATTATCTATGCAATAATTAATGAGATAATATGCAGTAAATTATTTATGTACTAACTAATTAGATAATATGCAATATATTATCTATGCAATAATTAATGAGATAATATGCAATAAAATATCAACTATAAAGCAACAACTAAACACATGCACAATAAAAAATAATAAACTTAAACCACTTATAAATAATAAAAAAATATTTTAATAAAACATGTTTCAGTAAGTAGCAAAAAATATTCTAGTTAGCTACAACAACAAAAAAATATGCAATGCATAATATATGCAACAAAAACGCATTACTAATAAATAAATAATACATGCTTTAATAAACAATAAAAAAAATGTTCCGCTAAATAGTGACAAATAATGCTAAAAAAATGGAAAATATTATAAAAATAATAAAACATTTGTGATTTAGTAGTAGTGAAACCGAAAAACAAATCAATTCCAAGAATTAAGGAAGGGGTTACAAATTTACACAACTACCATCATCTATAATCTAAACCATTGATTTAATCTTAATGTGTGACTCAGATTCATTTTTAGTTAACACAGGGAGATTCATTTCTATATGATCTCCCTCCTATATATATATATATATATATATTTTACAAAAGACCAATATATTTTGAATGCTAACCATATATTTAATTTTTAATCGATGAGGAATCATTTGAATATGATTATATCTAAATAACTCAAATTTTAAAATAAATTAGATACGTAGCTCATATAAATCTGATAAGATTATGAACATGTATGCATTTATGTGCAGTATCTCATCTACAACGTCCAATTTAAAATAAAGTCAGTTGTGTAAGTTATTGATGTAAAAATATCCTTCTGTTTCATGTCCTAAAAACATAGTTTTGTTGAATTCAATACTAACATGAAATTGGTTTTTCTTCTTTAATATTCATATTCAAAGTAACGAAAAATAGATTTTTGGAAGCTAAAAAATTAAAAATTAGGACATAATTAATTCGAGTAAGAAAATAAAATATTGTAAATTTACCAATAAAATTTATCCCTAGATCCAAGCTAGGAATTGTGAAATATGAATATCACCCTAATATATGGAATAACTCTAATCCTATCTCATCAAATATATATTTTTTAAACTTCCATCAACTATATAAATTAAATTAAAATAATTAAATTCATTCATTACCTCTATAATTTACTAAACATGAAGTTATAATTATATAGCTAGAATGAGAGATTAAAACCTCTTATGGTAGGAAACAAAAGTTACATATATTATAGAACATATAAACAAATCCTAATTAATTACTCATTAATTACTAATAAATAAAAGGGCGTATAATATAGAAAATATGAAGCAATCCTAATAAATTATGAATATATCACTGAAAATTTGAGTTCACGTAGTACAAAACAATTTAAGATAACTATGATAATATTATATGTTAAATTATAATATGGTCCTTAAATTAAATATATAAAGGGACATAATAGGTATACCAAATTTTGTAAACAAAACAATTTTTATGATAATATAGATTAATTGTCTGCACATATACAATCTTGGAAATTGTCCAACGATTCATTCAAAATAATGTACAATAAAATGAGAGGAAATGTATAGATTTGTCCCCTTAGAAATAAGAAAACATTTTTTTGCCCAAAATATAAGCTTACACAAATTTTGCCCAAATTTAAAGTGATGAGACAGATTTGCCCTTATTATGTGTGATATAAATACTTTTCCTTCCTCATTTTCATTCTCATTTCAATCTTCTCCGTCTCTCTCTAAACCCTAGAAGCTCCATACACTCTCTCTCTCTCTAAAAGCCCTAGAAGCTCTTCACTCTCTCTCGACTTCTTCTTCGCCGCCGACGCCGTTGCTGCGTTGCTGCTTCTTCTCAGGCCCGGTGGCTTCTCTCTCTCTCTCTCTCTCTCTCTCTCTCTCTCAGATCTAGTCAGCGGAGCTCACCTCGAACAAGGCCGACCTCACCTCGAAGAAGAAGACATCGCCGGCGACGGGCTAGGGGTACCAGATCTCTAGGGTTTGGAGGAAAGGGCGACGGGGATAGGGTTTCGGATCTCTAGGGTTTGGAGGGAAGGGCGACGGGGCTAGGGTTCTCTCTCTCTCTCTCTCTCTCTCTCTCTCCAGTTTTTCAGATCTGGATTCGAGCTTGTGGTGGAGGATGAAGGTAAGGTGTTTGATGATATTCCCAACTGAAGGTGTAATTCTTTTGTTGTGATAATTGCATTTTCGTGGTAAGAACATACAAAATTATTAGTAAGAAAATTGCAATTGCATGGTAAGAAAATTTTATTTAGGGTTTAAAATTGATGATAATTGGTAAGAATCTGACATTTTTCTTACTTTATTTTGTCTGATTTTGCTGTAACAAATTTTCGGTAAGAAAATTGTTTGTTCTTACATTTCTTTTCTTTGTTTTCGGTAAGAATTTGACACTTTCTTATTTTAGGGTTTACGAATTGACTGCTCTTTTTGTAAGAATCGACCGAAAATTCTTATTATAATTTTAGTGATGTGAACAATATGCTAAGATAATTTCTTACATTGTTTTTGGTAATTGATGATAAGTGGTAAGAATCTGTCATTTTCTTACTTTATTTCGTTTGATAAATTGGTAAGAATTTGATATTTTCCTTACGTTATATTGGTAATAAAAGACTGAGTATTTAGGGTTTAAATTTGATGTTTTTTTTACTGTTCTTGACATGTTTTGTTGCGGTAGTTGCAATTTCGTGGTAAGAAAATGCAAAAGGGGAGAAGGATAATTTACACAGATAATTTCTTGTATTGGTAAGAATCTGTCATTTTGACAGAAATTATATTTTCTTACTTTGGTTTGTTTGATAAATTGGTAAGAATCTGGTTTTTTTCTTACGTTATTTTGGTAATAAAAGACTGAGTAAGAATCTGATAATTTCTTACTGATTTTCAAGTTATATAAGAATTGTATCAATTCATATTGTAAGAATTATTCGGCTGGCGACGGCTATGAGACGCAAAAGATGAGAAGATATCAATTTCTTACTATATCTGTAGTTTTTTTGATATTTTTTTTGCAATTCTTTGATAAGAAAACTAACAATTTTCTTACCAACATGTGTAATTTTTATTTTTATTTTTATTTCTGAAACTAATAATAGTGCCTTAATAAATGATTAAGTGGTTATAAATGTGATGTAATTTCTTACCAATGTGTGTGATTTTCTTACCATCCCCTGTACAATTAAATACTTTTTTTTTTCTTTTTTTCAAGAAATTGGAGAATTTGTCAAATTTGTTACCAAATTTTTTCGTAAGAAATTTCTAAAATATTATAAGAAATTATAATATTTCTTACTAAGTTATTTGGTAAAACGTAATGAAAAATAAAATTTCTTACGAAGCAAGTAGAAAAAGATAAGAAATTGATGATTTTTTACCATATTATTTTGTAGAAAAAAATCAAAATATTATGTGACTCCTTACAGTATTTAAAAAAAAAAACTACTGAAATATGAGTGGGAGAACGAAAATTGAAAAAAAAAATGATTTTGGCTTGAGGGGCATTTTAGTCCCACCATACAAAAAATGGCAAAATTTATATTTTCTTATATTTTGGGCAAAATTTAGTTTTTTATCTTCAAAAAGGACAAAATTCATATTGCCTCATAAAATGATTGATATTACAATAATAAAATAACATGATATATTATTTTAATATTTACTATACCTTTAATCTCTCATTAAAATGCACACACGTCGAAATTTGATTATTATTAAATTCATTCTTTCTAGGTGCACATGCATGCAAGTATATAATCTTTAATTTGCTGGTATGAATAGATGATTGTATGCATGATTTTTAGGTTAACAGATGAAAACTACTTTTTTTTTAACTCATCCTTGTGTATATCTATAACTCATCCTTGTGTATATATATATTAATCAAGAATAATTTTAGTTTCCCAAAGATTATTTAATTTTCTAATCTTTTTCACATTCAAGCTCCATCATTCGTTCTTCAAATTTAACTTAAGGGTGTGTTCTATTTGATGGAAAATAAAAAAAGATGAAAAGGAAAAATAAGAAAATGATGGAAAATACTATCTCATAATGTGATCTTCACTAGTTTTACCTTCTCTAAGGTAGAAAAAATGAGAAAATATTAGGTAAGAAAATATTATCATGATTTGGAGTAAAAAATTAGGATAAGCGACTGCTAATAGAAAATTTCCTAATGGCTGAATAAAATTATCCATAAAAAAAAAAACATGAAAAAAACAACAAGTATCCTCTGTACCAACTATGGTGTACCAACCGTGTACCAAATCGATTTTTCTTGATTTTTATTTATTTTTTCTTTTCAATTTCGATCTAATATGATTTAGTTTAATATTATACAAATTAATAATCATTCATTAGTTCAATTAGGATATATAATTATTTTTTTAGCAATTTTTTTTTCATTTTTTAAATAATATAATTGAAATTAAATTTTAAAAAATAAATAATAAACCCTAACCCGATTGGTGAACCCTAGTCAATTAGTGTAAAATTAGATTGAATCATAATATGGTTAAATTGAAGGAAAAAATGAACAAAAATAAAGAAAATTTGATTTTGGTACATGATTGGTACATTGAAATGAGTGTAGAGGATCCCATTCGAAAAAAAAAAAAAAGAAAAAAAAATGTAAGATTTGTTTTTTTCCCTCCATTTCCCCGAAAGAGAAAACCACCAAATGTATAGTTAATTAGTAGTCCAAATGTGCCCCTTATGGGGTGGCCCAATGATAGGGCGGTACGCCTGTGACCTTAAATGTCACTAGTTTAAATCTCTCCAACGCCTTTATGGGTTTGAGTCTGTCACTCATGTCATCTCAAGTGTGGTTTACCTCTACTGTGTAGTTTGTAGGCTATTGCACATGGGTGGGGTTTACCCAGTGCACACTGAAGGGGGTTTACCCAGTGCGCACGGAAAGTAGCGACTACGGGTTCCCACGACATTAAAAAAAAAAAAAATTAGTAGTCCAAATGTATAGTTAATTATAGTAGTCTAGTCACGTGTTGTGATTAGTAAGTGGTGCACTTGCAAGTTATAACCACCCATTCATAAGATAAAAAAAAAAAAAAATAGTAGTCCAAATTTATAGTTAATTATAGTAGTCTAGTCACGTGTTCTGATTAGTAAGTGGTGCACTCGTAAGTTATAACCACCCATTCATAAGATAAAAAAAAAAAAAAATTTGTAGTCCAAATTTATAGTTAATTATAGTAGTCTAGTCACGTGTTCTGATTAGTAAGTGGTGCACTTGCAAGTTATAACCACCCATTCATTTGTATGGGAAAATCTTTTCCCAAAAAAAAAGAAAAAAAGAAAAAAAAAAGACGATATTGTATTAGTAATTGTTCCTCAAACAGCTTCACGAGACTGAATTAAATTATGGTAAATTTTCTCAATTTGATTACTTGTTTTCCCAAATGCTATCCTTATCGCATACCAACATCGTTTTTTTTCTTAATTTTTATTTAAATTTTTTCTTCAATTTTCAACGTAATATGATTTCTCAAGTGTTATTTTCCACATAAGCATCTATTAATGGGCCACAACCTCTTTGATTTCACTATTTTGATGGATGCGATTTGACCCTGATCACATTTTCCACGAGTATTCATGCCTATATATTTAGAGAGAGGGAGATTATAACTTATAAGCTATACCTTCATCAAAGCAAGCATGAAAGAGTTTTACTTCTTTCTAGAAATCTCTTTTTTCATTTTGTTCTTCCGCATGAAGGCAGCAGCCTCTGCAACAACTGAAGCAGAGGCTCTGCTAACATGGAAGAACAACTTAACATCATCGTCTCCATCTCTCGATTCTTGGTCCCTCCAATACACCACAAGCCCTTGCAATTGGTCCGGCATTCGCTGCAACGACGGGGGCTCCGTTTCCGAATTGATCTGTCCGGATCAAACCTTGTCGGAACTTTGGACGTGCTCGATTTCAACTCATTTCCACACCTTACAAGTTTCAACCTCAGTCAAAATTCTCTCAATGGAGGGATACCATCTTCTGTTGGAATCTCTCGAGGCTCGAATCTTTAGATCTCAGCAACAACTTGTTCGAGCTCTCAATTCCACCGGAGATCGGTGATCTGACTCATCTTCACCACATCAGTTTCTTCAACAATTCTATTGTTGGAGAAATCCCATATCAGATTGGGAATCTTCAAAGTTAAAGTTCTTGGATTTGGGCTCTAATTACTTGGAAAGTCCAGACTGGTCTAGATTTCCCACTTTTCCTTCACTTACTCACCTCAGTTTCTATTACAATGAACTCACTCTTGAGTTCCCAAACTTCATAACCAACTGTCTGAACCTTACTCATCTCGACTTGGCAGATAACAAAATCTCCGGTGAAATTCCTCCTCCTTTAGGCCAGCTTAGGAATCTCCAATACCTCGATCTTCGGAAAAATGCATTCGCTTCCTCAATACCC
>CM038110.1:18952304-19038674 GCA_001642375.2 Mentha longifolia
AAAAAGAAAATTTTGGGCATAATCGGCCGGTCAATCGGACGCCGGAAAACCGCAGTCCGGTCGTATATTCCGGTCGCCGGAAAAAGCACTTTCCGGCTATCCGAATGACCGGCCGGCTATGCCCGAAAATTTCCCTATTTTTTCTTAGTATGTATAATTAATCATATGTTTTTTATAATTTTATTAAGTCGTTAATTAATTTTTTTGAAATAATTGATTATTATTTTATTTATATTAATTAATTATGTAAATAATCGGTTGGTTAATTTTTATTGTTTTTTACAGGATTCTCCGGCGCCATGGTACCGTAGAAGCAGTTTGATCAACCGGAGATTTGATGTCGGCAACTATTATAGGGTTAAAATCTTGGAAGATATAAAGTTGGCACTGAGCGAGACATATCGAGGTGGTGAATTGGTCGATGAGTTTCAGTTGGGACCTTTCGGACATTTGCTCGATTGGGAGCCGGGGCAGAACAGTAAACCCCTGCTCCACTCCGTGTTATCTCGAGCTGTCGTTACAGAGGTGGGAATTTGGTTCTACATTAGGGGCGAGTACGTAGAGTACACCGTTCAGGACCACGCTCTGATCACAGGGTTGAGATTTGGCCCTACAGATTTTGATCCCAGGATTCAGAGGGAGCCAAGAGCATCCTGTTTTTTTCAAGACGTCTGTGGCGGCTATGGTCAGAAGGCGGCACTCTTGCACTCCAGTTGGGAACACTCACGTCTGAGAATGATCCAGACGGGCAACTTCGATTGAAGTTGGCAAACTTATTGATGGCCAATTGTTTTATCCTCGGTCATGACGGGCAGGCTCCACCCCACCAGTGGTTGTGGGAGTTGATCGACGACACTGATGAGTTCAATTCTTTTCCTTGGGGTGCGTACTCCTACAAGACCTTGCAGTACTACTTGAGGACGTTTCAGGCGAGGTCTAGGAAGTATCACATTTATGGGCCGGTATGGGCACTTATGATATGGGCTTACGAGGTGATGCCAGGGTTCGGTGAGCAATTTGCGGAGAGGGCTTCCACGACGGACGTCCCGAGGTGTCTGAGATGGAGATTCCGCAATACTTTCACCGGCGTGTCCGAGGCAGAGCTGTACGCGCCGTTCGATGATCCGGCAGAAGGTATTACTAGGATTGAGCCGGAAGATCAGGAGATTGAAGAAATTTACTACCAATCGGTACATGAACCGGGGGCCCTACTGGTGAAGTTTCACGTGCCGAAGACTTCATACATTGTGGACGAACGCCCTTGTATACATCAAGCTAATCCCATGTCCCAGCATGCCGTTGTAGATTCCTATGAGGGAAGTCAACGTAGACAGAGTTCCCGGTCTACGAAATTTGCCGGGAATCTAGCTGAGGAAGGTACATCTTCATCCCGGCAGCAACGTGGTTCTCAAAGCAGGAGTGGTGGACAGGAGCATTCTCTTCCCGGGATGTCTAGGGAGGACTTGGTCAATATTGTAGAGGACGTCACTCGTCGCGAAAACGAGCGCATTATGCAGACAATGAGGCAAGAGTATGAAGGAAGGGAAAAAAACCTCTTGACGAAGGTTAAGAAGTGGCTCGGTAAGGGAATCACGAAGGGCATTGACATCGTGAGCTGCGGGACTTCCTCTATGTCCATTCCAGTTCACTCGCCCCGACGTTCGAGCCCGCCCCTCAACGTTTTCTCAGCACGGGCATCGGATTATGTAGCCACTGCTGTTTCGACGAGCCCTGAAGTGACCGGGCCCCTCGAGTCTGTAGCTGCTCGAGCAGACACCTCTCTCCCTCTCTACACGGGTGCCTTCACTGACCCTTACATTGGCGAGAACCCTATCACTGTAGACCATTCGGCATTCACTTCAGTTTTGGATCAGGTATAATAAATTAGAGTGTTGTCTTTCTTACACATTTAGTTTCATTGAATTTCGTGTTTCGTGCATGCTTATTCGAATATTAATTTATCGTACAGGACACTCCATTCTTGCCGATGACTACCAGCGGGCCCCTTTCCGCCTTCATTCCGCCGTTCGGGCAGGGTTATGTACCGATTCCCGAAGATGCACATGAACCGCCGAGAAACTCTATGCCGGAGTTCTGGTCCAGCACGCCTGTTTTTTTGACTCCAATCCCGACAACCTCGACTGCCACTCACCCGAACATTACGATTCGTGAACAGCCGAGACGTGCTTCGTCGGTGGAGCTTGGGCAGGTATTTTTTTCAAAATTGATGTGAATATCTGATTTCATTGCAATCTATATCTATTGCTAAATTATACTCTAACATCGTATACTTTGGATTACCGTATTAGTATATTAAAATTTCCTCACATCTCATGTAGTCTACTACATCGAGGACTAGTGGATCAGAGAGGAATAAAGCCCCTCCTAAAAAGTCAAAGCAAAGGAGGAGGGGTACTTCAGGCGCTTCAGGGAGTAGAAGTACATATTTGCCGCCCACAATGCCGGCTATGCCCCCTCAGGACGTGGTGAATGATTGGAAGGCATTTCTTGCTGACCGGACAGAAGGACTGGCAGTCAGCATTCCTGAAGCATCAGAAGATTGGACTGTTGCACATTTCGCTCAGATGTTAGACAAGAAGGGGCAGTGGGATATCTTCGTACGCAAAATTGAACCTTAATTGAATTGTTCAATTAAATTTTAATTTAATTGTCGCACTAGTGGTTCTAACACTTATGTGTTCACTGCGCAGACTTTCGACCTTGCCCTAATGACCTTGCGTCAGAGAATTAAAAGTGGGACCGATGTTTATCCTCAATGGCGGGACGGAGGATTGGTCATATGCCCTACATTCGTCATCGTAATATTTTGAATTTTATATTTCATTTGATATATTTAACTGCCTCTCTACTTTTGCTGCTTATTTATACTAATATGTAATCATTGTTCATGAATGTAGTTGGATCTTAAAGCGGACTGGCAGGCCTTGTTTGCAGAGGCACGAGAGGTCTTTGGTACTTCCGCTGAAGAGATGAGTAACCCCCATCATGGTCTTCACATTGCGAATTACATGCGAACCCACTGGAAACCGAACCCTCAATTGATTGGATTAGTATTGGGTACATACAGAGGAATTGATTCTCCTAACTGGTGGTCTGCAAGATCGGTACGTCTTAGAAGTAAATCTCCGGATATTTCATTATGAGTTAATTTAGTTATCATGTGGTTATTAAATACTTAAAAAATGTCAACTTATATTAATTACGTTGTTTCCATCACTATGTAGATTGTCATTCCATGGGTTATTGAACGTGGCAACCGATATGTTGTTTGTTTTGTCCTCCCGGATCAGAAAAAAGTCATTGTTATGGATCCGGGGTATTGGGATCTCAACGCCCAAGAGCAGGGATATGTTGTGGACGAATTGGAGCCATTGAGATTCTTTTTGCCACTTTGGTTAGTTGGTGGGCTTTATTGGGCCTCGAATATTCATGGTTGGCGGGATAAGCCACAGTCCTTTGCGTTTGAATTTGCTCCGAGGGATCAAGTAATTACAAGTCGTCTGGAAAACAGCAACGGTCCAATCGCCATAATGAATATCGAGCGCTGGATTAGTGGATGCCCTGATGTAACTAATGTGGACGATATGTTAGCCTTGTATAGAAAGATTGTTGCGTGCAGGATCTTCAGTCACCGCACGTAGTTGTAATCTAAATTCTTTGGTACGATATGAATTGGGTTCTTTTTCGAATTACAGTTTAATTTAATTTAATATATTACCCGCGAATTACTAATTTAATTTAATTTAATTTAATTTGATTTGATTTGATTTGATTCAATTTGATTCGATGTAATTTAATTTGATTTCATTTGATTTAATATAATGTAAGACAATAAACTATATTAGCCGTTAATTTCATCAAATATAATGTAATTAATTTTGGTAATTTATTTTAATTTAATTTAATTTAATTTGATGAGACAATTTTTGACTTGATTAATATAATTTAAAACTACGGCAAAGTAAACACTAAGGATTGCACAAAAAAAAACCATTTAAACTAAATTATTGATATATGCTAATCAGATATATTTGGGCAGTTAGGGCCGGTATGATCAGGAGCGTCGCAGTGCAGACATCTATGAGGTCTACGACCTCGACGGCCGCCTCGTTCAAGTCTGCCTCTGATTCTTCTTTCTTTTGGCCTCCCAGGTAGACGTCTCGGGATTGGTGGTTGGACGTCAACGTCCTTGATGGACCGCGGCACTGTCCACAGATGTTTTTTCGGTACACTTCGAATTGGGACGCTGAAACAAGCCTCGTACGAGGCTCGTCTATAGAATATCGAGACGTAATCCACCACGTTCTCTCTATTCTTCCTGCAATTAGTAAAAAAAAAATGGTCGTCAGAAAATATTAATTCTGTACTTAAATATATTGCACTAAAATAATGCGATGTGAATTTCATTACTTGATTGCTGCCATCGCGTGAGCACAGGGGAGACAATCAAACTCCCACCGCCTGCATTGACACACATGTTGCTGCAGGTCAACCATCACTTCCCGGTTAGACGTCTTCACTTTATAGTGAAGAGTATTGGCAATCCTTGTAGCCTTGTAGGTGTTTGCGTATTCCAATTGCACTGCCATTTTTCTCCGAGCCTCTTCTGTGATCGGGTGAGTATCATTCCTGCACTTTTCACGTCGCTCATTGAACCATTCTTCAATGATGAGCCTTACAGCATCTAGACAAGCAACAACCGGCAGACGTCTCGCCCATAGGAGGCTATTGTTAAAAGATTCTGCTGCGTTGGACGTCATGTTGCTGAATCGTCTTGCCTCGCACTGCGATTGGGACCACCTTGTTACTCCAACATCTATCAACCTGTTGTAAGCGAGCCTGCTAGTGCGCCGGATCCCCTGAAGGTAGGTCTGGAAATCATGGTCGTCGTACGTATACGCGGCATGTTGGAGCTGGTTGCCTACATTTTTGCCGTAGTGGGCGAGATTTTTGGCAAGATGGAAGTAACAGAACCCATGCTTAGCTGCGGGAAAGATCTCTCGGACAGCATGTATGATAGACGCGTGTTGATCGGAGACGAACAATGTACCCGGACATGGACCATATGCTTCTCGGAGGCATGCCATGAACCAAGTCCATGATTCGTTATCCTCAGTCGGCCCTATTCCGTACGCCAGTGGGAATAGTTGCTCGTTCGTATCCTTCGCCACAGCTACAAACATTAGCCCGTGGGCTTTCCCCTTGAGATGCGTGCCATCAACAACAATGACTGGACGAATATATCCATTTCGCCAAGCAAAACGCGTAGTGCCTAGAGCAATGAAGACTTGTTTGAACCGGCCATTCTGGCTAATCTCGTGCTGGGTGATCGTATCCGGATTAGTGAGCCTGAGCATGTAAAGGTAACTGAGCAAATCGTTGAAGGAATCCTTGTGTTTGCCGTATACCATCTCGATGGCGGCATTCCGTCCCTTCAAGCACACATCGTAGTTAGCATCGATGCCGAACTCGGCTTTGAGCTCGTTCTGAATAATACGGGGCTTTATTATTTCCGCATCACGGAGCAATCTTTTCGCAAAAATTGAACCGATCACCAACGCGTGGATCTTCCTCACATGAGTGGTATCTGTTAGACCTACCTCATCGCATGTGTGCTCCTCGTCAAATATGTTAACAGTCCAAGGCCCGCCTTCGCTAGTGAGATAAAGTCTGAAGGGGCAATCTCTGGATAATTTGCATACCATGACCATTCTTATCTTATCTGATTTAGCGACATAGTATTCTTTCCTCCTGTTCAAATGCCATAAACCCACTGCGATCCAGATTTCATCCTTGGAGAAGAAAACTGAGGTCCTCGACAGCTCATCAACATTCAAGAGATCATCGTGATACACTAGTGAATCACGGGGCCGGGCAGGGACTATCGGGACAAGCCAATTACTCATGTGCTCTGTGTCCGAATCATACTCCTCTTCACCCTGACCAGGATTTGGGAACATCATCCCAAGGAGTTTCTGCATACCCCCTTCCTCCTGTATCCAAGCGGTCCACTCCGCGAATAAAGCCCTGTTCAGCTGCCTACCTTCATGGTATAGATTGGTCTCGCCTTCGCTCTCCGAGGTCTCCGAGTCCTGTTCAGGTTCCGGGACGTAATCTTCGTCATGTATTTGCTCTTCGTCGTGCTCGACCTCTTCATTGAGGTCTGGAATGTTACCTATTTCCGGGACGTTGTTGCTTTGGCCGAGATACTCGTCCCCTACCCAGTTGCTAGAAGCAACAGCTCTCCCGACTTCATCCAAGTATGCCCGCCAATCGTCGGTGCCCTGGCTGAAAAAATCATTTGACCCACCGTACGCCTGCGACTGATCGAATGTAGGGACACATGGAGAGGATGTCTCGACGTATGCAGATGATGCCCCGGCATGTGAAGAGGATGCTCCGTCTTTCGTCTTCACGAATATTGTTAGTATAAAACCATTGCATAATTCTTGTAATGTATCGTCACTCGTCAAACGTGAAATCGCATTACGTCCGCGGTTGCTCTTCCTTATATAAAAAAGATCGAAATCGGAGCCCGCCGGGTTGCAATAATGAGATATGAGGTATCTCAAGTTGTAAATTGTTATCCCATAAGATACTGATAATGGGATATTGACCTCATCGCCGCCTTGATAACTAGAATCATCCCAGATACCCCCGTATTTAACATTGACGTAGATCTCAGCCATCTGTAGTCAAATAATTACAACTTAATTAATAAAAATTACAAATAAATATAAAATCAATAAATTAAACACATAAATATATATTGTTTCCGTTAGGAACATCACATGTATATACTGATTTAATCCATCACATAAGAGAATTAATTTAAACAATATAATAATCAATTAATTTCGAACAAAAATTAATAAACGAAATAATAAAATTACAAAATACATGTGATTAATTATCCATACTAAGAAAAAAAGAGAAATTTTTTGGCATAGCCGGCCGGTCCATCCCGTGGCCGGAAAAGTGATTTCTCCGGCGACCGGAATACGTGACCGGACGGCTGTTTTCCGGCGTCCGATTGACCGGCCGGCTATGCCCAAAATTTTGTTATATTTTCTTCAACATAAATATAAATTTCAAAGTTACAAACACTACACATTTCTAATAATTTCGAATTAAATCACATAAGAGAATTAATTTAAACAAAATAATAATCAATTAATTTCAAACAAAAATTAATAAACGAAATACTAAAATTACAAAATACATGTGATTAATTATCCATACTTAGAAAAAAACAGAAATTTTTGGACATAGCCGGCCGGTCCATCCCGTGGCCGGAAAAGTGATTTCTCCGGCGACCGGAATACGTGACCGGACGGCGGTTTTCCGGCGTCCGATTGTCCGGCCGGCTATGCCCAAAATTTTGTTATATTTTCCTCAACCTAAATATATATTTTAAAGTTACAAACACTACAAATTGCTAATAATTTTGAATTAAATCACATAAAGGAATTAATTTTCAAAATAAATCAATTAATAAATCAAAATAATAATCAATTAATTTTCAAAATAATTCTATATACTGATTCCTAGACATATAATCTCATTTTCATAAATACGACATGTTATGAAAATTCAATTAAATTCCAAAATAAATATATAATCTACTTGCTAAACATATAAATTCGATATTAAACGATTACCTATATTGTTGGATAATTCGGAAACGCGATGAAGCAATGTGGTTTACTTCCTCTTCCTCTTCTTCCTCTTCCTCAGCTCAACTTTGTTTACTTCTTCTCAGAACAATTTTTTTGGTGAATTGGCCTTTTTTTTTTTCTGAATTCTATTTGCAATTTTGCGTTGTATGAGTTGTTGTATATATTCAGTTTTCCGTGTGGTTGGCATAGGATACCAATACTGTTTCGTCTGTGATATCAGAGATGAATTATTTGTACCAAAAAAACAGTCAAATCGTGCCCATTCACGCATGCATGCATAAAGCAATAAATTTAATAGTAATACTGTTCATAATGGTAATTATAACAAGAAGAAAAAAAAATTATGACCCATCACCTCTCACATTCATCATTCACCCATAATTGAATTGTGGTGATAGTTTTTAAACATAAAATGTGGGACCCATAACACATTAAAATAATTGAAAGGGTAGTTTTTACATTACTTCATTTAAAAGGGTAATTTTTACATATTAATTTTTAAAGGGGTAATTTTAAATATTCTGAGTTATCTATAAATATGTTTTCTCCGAGCAAAAAAAAAACATATAGGTGAAAAACAATTTCATAAATTAGCTGCGGTTTGATTAATCTGATCTAATTGAATAAATCTGTACCGAGATCGACCGATCTACTAAGAAATAATTAATTAAATAAATGAATAAATTAAGAAGCTGCAGTGGCCAATGCGTATGAAAGACCCACAGTATACCACCAAATCAATCAGCCAGTAGCCCACCACATTATCTAGACCTGCGCCACACTGAATCCCAAGAACAACACCATCTTCTCGAAACACTAACCGACACGTGTCCGTTTCTCCCATCCTCCAAAACCCTCGCCCCCAATTCCTAAATCCATTAACCCTCGCACACACTCTCACACGCATCCGCAACTTTTTCTACCCTTTTCAGCTACTAATCCACTTTAATTCTGGTTGAATTCCTTTTCCTCATCCCTATTTATTGCCCATGCTCTAATCCGAAATGGAAAATGTTTACAAATGATCGGCTCGGAGTTTGCGGTGAGGAAATGCTGGATCTTTTCGTCCTCACTCATTTCCGTTCTTTAATCTGTTTGCGCAAGAGGAAAAAAAAAATTATTAGCCGTGTTTTGATATAGAAATCACTAGGGTTTCGTTTTCCCGTAGTTTGAGCTGGACCGATTTATAGAGGTTAGTGTTAGTTTGCAGTGATTCCTTTTTCCTTTTTATGTACACGGCCAGCTGAATTTGGGGATTTAATTTCTTACTGTTTGAGCTGAAAAAACTTTTTATCTTGTTGGGGGATTTTGTTGTTGTTGGACGAATTGTTGTTTATAGAAATCGAAAGTGGCGAAGATGAGTTTGAGGACTGCAGATGATGATTCAGCAACTGAAATCCATCTCCCTGCTGATATAGACTGGGCGATGCTCGATAAATCCAAGTTTTTCTTCCTCGGTGCAGCTCTGTTTTCCGGCGTTTCAGGCACTCTTTACCCCATTGTTGTGCTGAAAACGCGGCAGCAGGTGATGTTGAACGACTGCCCCTGCTTCAAAATGGCGGCCTCCATCTTCAGAAACGAGGGGTGGAAGGGTTTCTACCGTGGTTTTGGGACTTCCCTTATGGGTACTATACCTGCACGTGCCCTTTACATGGGTGCCCTTGAGGTTACCAAGAGTAATGTAGGCAATCTTGCTAGTGGTCGGCTAGGATTATCCGAGGCCTCGGCTTCGGCTATAGCTAATGCAGCTGCTGGTTTGAGTGCTGCCATGGCTGCTCAGTTGGTGTGGACCCCAATTGATGTGGTGAGCCAGAGACTAATGGTTCAAGGTGATGGGAGTCCTTGTGGAGTTGGATTGAGGAAGTATAATGGTGGAATAGACGCGTTTCGGAAGATTATACGTGCGGATGGAGTGAGAGGATTGTACAGAGGATTTGGGATTTCTATACTGACTTATGCTCCTTCGAATGCTGTGTGGTGGGCTTCTTACTCCATGGCGCATAGAGGGATTTGGGGCGGCATTGGGTGCTACTTCTTCAAGAAGAATGAGAATGGCAATGGTGGAAATGGTGGGAATGGTTATAGGCCAGATGGGAAATCTGTGATGGCGGTTCAAGCATTGAGTGCTGCACTGGCTAGTGGAGCTTCTGCTCTTGTGACAATGCCTCTCGACACTATTAAGACGAGGCTGCAGGTTTTGGATGGAGGAGGAGAAGGAAGTGGGAGTGGTAGAACTCCCACGGTTGTTCAAACTGTGAGGAATTTGGTGAAGGAGGGTGGATTGGGTGCTTGTTATCGAGGGTTGGGTCCGAGATGGGCTTCAATGTCGATGTCTGCCACGACCATGATCACTACCTATGAGTTTCTCAAGCGGCTCTCGACTAAGAATCAAGAGGGCTTTGCTTTGTGATTTGAGTTGGAGTAAACAAGATGAAGAATGGAAGGGGTAAAGAAGTGATTTTCTGTATTTTCAGCCCCTTTTTGTCTGAGTTTATTTTTCGGCCTAGAATCATACCATTGTAAATTTTGTAAAAATGTAGAAATGCAAGTTTTAACAGTTTCCCTCTCGGATTATGTTGCTGTTTTAGTTAGACTGTTGGAGTTTCCACAAAGCAATCTTGAGCTGAGAGTTCTTACATAGTCTTGTTTACTTGACCACATTCGGCTGGTAATGATGTTGAGATTTGTATTTTGGGTGTGAAATTGAGATGATTAATTCAATGGCTTTCTTGAGATATTTTATCTGTTCCAAGTTGATGATGGCAGTGATGAAACCATGTACTTTTCTCACGAGTTGTGGTTTAGTTTGTTGTAAAATTGGGACATTCTTGGATCTAGTGGGATGCAGGATTGATGAAAACTATGAGCTGAAAGGATCGAGACATTATCCATTTTAGGGCAGTTTCTCTGAATCCCAGGATTAGAAGGACCACTCTTCGTCGTTTTATTGCCTTGGGCCCCTTCTGCCGTTGCACGGTTGCAATCTTCTGCAACCAACTTCTGACTTTATTACGATAGTACACGATTAGTCCTTAGATCGAAAATCGAGCATAATAGGATGGCTACCTCGTTCGATTTTTTTTTTGAAAATATCACATGACGTGTGTGTTGATAATGTTATTGTTCTACACAGTGTGTGCAAGAATTGCAGAAGAAAACCGCTGGACAAGCACAAATGTTCTTCAACATATGGAATTAAAAAGCAAATCATAATTCAAAATCTTACACGGAGATGAGTTCATTTACAAGCTCAATGCAAACTAATAACCAAAATAACAGAAAATAGGGATGATTAGTTGATTACTAATCGAAGTGAGACACTGCATAAAGCAGTGAAAGATAGCCAAGGATGAACTGCCAGATAAACCACAGGAGATAGAAACAATCACGTTGTAGAGCGAATCTCTGCCCGTCTATCGATGGATAACAGAAGCATCTCGTTGTGTTCCATCAAATGCGATTGTGTCCCAAAACGCGCCTTCATAGGATTTGAGTTTGGGAAGTTTAAAGAAGAGCTTGAATCTCTGAAATCGGGTTGCTGGAAAACATCGTCATTGTTGAATATGCATGAGATATCGGAGGCAGAGGTGGTGGAAGTGCCCCAGCTACTGCTCTCAGAGTGATGGATCTCGGGTTCTTGACTAGTAGGGTTCGACTTTTTTGTGTTCAAGAAGCGGCCTCCAGTGCCCCGAGCTCTCCTCAAGGCGTGATGGTGGCGAGACTCGTGAAGATATGGCTGAATATCAAAGATTTGCAGCGATTGGTAGGAGTTCAAGTTTAGGAAATTTAAGGTATTAGGGTGCGTGTAAGTGTACCTTCCTTGTTCTGGCCACTTTATTCTGAGCCTCAAGTTTAGCTCTGGTTTGTCTACGCCTGAGAATGGCGTGGTACTGTTTTGCATTGACGAACATGGGGACACCTTCGTCGCGATCCAGAGGGAGAATGGCTCTTGCTTGTGCTATCCCAACCATTTGAGGATAAATCTGGTAAGGATTTCAAAACACAATTTTCATGAGAGAGAGGGAGGGCTGTGATTCTTGATTGCATGTAGACTGAGACTGTAAGAGGCAATATGAAGGAAAGTTGAAAGAAACCATGTTTTGAATATCAACTAGAGCAACAACTATAAACGCATTTAAGATCTTCATAAGATTCGCGTCGCCTTTAGAACGAGAAAGAACAAGATGGTATAGCACTTACAACAGAACTTGGATCATATGCAGCTGCTATCCTGCCAAAATAAGGAGCAGCCATGGAGTAAGACACCCAATCCTGCGAATACAGCAACTCAAATTCTACATCGTTGCAATCGTATAACATTGTTCGTGTTGGTGGAGAAGGTAGGGATGAAGTTTTAACATATACGGAGCACTAACTATTACTAAAAGATTTGAAACCAACCGATGATTGATTGTGTTCTGTCTGAACTTGATGGCGGAGATAATCTGCATTTCCACAAAAAATTGCAACTGATTTAACAGATAAGCTTTCATGGCATCGTGTAAGAAATATTCAGCAATTTTTCCAATTTGAAGGCTTTTTCCATTCAGAATCATGATAATAGCAAAGAAAAGTGTAAGAGAGAATGTTCTTTCATTTCACTGATTTACCACATTTTAACACATTCTTCGAATTTCAAGAACGCATTACCAGGCTGAAACGAAACGTTTTTCATCTGAGCATCGCTTCCAGCTGAAGTAGATCCTTCATGATAAGATTGGCCACTCGACAGAGTTGAGGACGAATCGTGTTCTTGGTACTGGGAATCGGAGAGCTTCACGTTATAAAAATCATGTTCTTTCGTGGTTTCTAGCTCAGTAGCCACACTCTTTGAAACAGATATCTCCGGCTGTTTGTCAGAATACCACATAGACATACGGCTACCGAACAAGGTTGGAATCGAATCAGCAGTGGTACCCTCAGAATCTTTGATAGATAAGCTTTGCATCCTACACACCTCTTCTACTCTTTAGGCTGCCAAATTTGAGGATTTGATCAATGAATGCAAACAAGAGTGCTATCCTTCGTTTAATTTTACCTGGTTTAAGAGAATTTATCAGGAATTGAAGATATAGCAATTCAAGAATCCTAATTGAGGGGAAAAGCCCTTCAGAATTTCAAGAGTTCTAGACATATGAAGCATTCAAATCTTATAATAATCAGATTCTAGACTTAATTTGTAGCATATTAGCTATATAGAAAGGCTTGAGATTTTAGTTTATTACAGTAAAATCAACTAGAAATCCCCAAAATTTTGAGTTTCAGCAGCTCAAGAAACAGTGAAAAATTACTAATTTATAAAGAACTACATGTAAACATATCTACAATAAATTCATAAGATAGCCTCACAAAAAGAAAGTAGCCATTCCACAATTGGACAAGAAAGGGGAAAAAAAATAAAATTTGCAGCTATAAACACCAAGCTGAAATTCATAGGAAAGATTAGAACTTTACAGAAACATATTAAAACCAAACATAGAAACCTTGCAGCTTAACAAATTTCAACTATAAACACCGAATAAAGATTCATAGAAAAATTCAGAACTTTGCAGAAAAATATTTAAACCAAACACAGGAACCTCAACTCCAGAAAAGCAAATTTCCCAGAAATAACTAGTGATCCGTTGCAAGGAAATAAAATAAAAAGGAACACACACACACACAGCACACACATATTCAACACGCACGCATACGTACACAAAGGAAAAGACAAAACAAAGAAACAGCCCCTGTGTACACGTCTGAGGAGAAAGAGAGAGAGAGAGAGAGAGAGACCTTCAAATCAAAGAGATGTAATAGTCGCCAAGAAAATCAGAGACATCCTAGTTTGTCTTTGACAAAAACCCAAACATTAGTTCCTGGCTTCTGATGCTAACGAACTGAAAATATAGTACCATACCATAAAAGAACCGAAAGAAAAGACCAAACCCACTTATATTATTAAAACCATGAAATAAAAATAAAATCAACCACCAGCCAAGATTCATATTAACATTAATTAATCTTAATATGCGACGCCTCCTCCTCCACCTCCACGGTTCCACCACCACCTCATTCTTTTTTGCTCTTTAGGATTCTTCAAACGGGTAATCTTTCTTTTTTGGATGAATATAGAAAGGGAGCAAGACTTCATTTTTTCATTTATTTGTGATAAAAACTATTCCTTTTGGGACAGATCATAGGTCTAAAGCTACAACTTTTTTATTCCTACACAAAAGTAAAAAAGTTGGCTCCATATTATATTTTAAAAATCAGTTGACATGAATGAACACTTTGTAACACATGGATTTCTCTATTTCATATCTTAAATAAAGTTTTGTTTTTATTTTATTCAGCCTCTTTTTATTCCTGGTAAGATGAATCAGTAATGAATGGAGAATATGATAAAATGAGGAAAAATATTAATTGGATTTTTGAATGATTTTCTAATAATTTATCAACTTTGTCTATTAAATTTAATATTATGGAATTATTAACTCAAGTGCCTACTTGAACTTTACTGGTATGACTTTTCAAATAAAAACTTTACTGGTAGACTAAGAAAAACTTAAAAATCTGAAAAATACAAAATAAATGTATTGAATAAGACCAGTTTTGTCTGCTTTCTAGGGGAAAGTAAAAAATAACACGATCCAGATAGTGACATTTACATCATCTATGACGTAATTAAACATGACAATTAAGGTCTAATTGTAAATTATTAAATTAATTATGCTTGTAGATTGGTTTTTTGCTTCAATTGTTTATTCTAATTATGCTGTAACTAGTGATGACACGACATAAAACAAGACTGGATAATTGATGAAAGGGGAATCTTTTATGTGAATCAACAATCTCTTTCTAATAATTACTCTTTACCATCCTTTTAAGAAAATGGTTCAACCAAAATCTTTTCTTAGTACATAAGAATTATTCATTGCTCTTTAAACTTTTTAATTACTTTTGGGTCCAATATAATGCCTTTTTATCTATAGAAAAAAAAAACTTTAAATTATATTATGTGAGGTGTTGCTTTTCTGTAATTATTTAATTTTTTTCAAGTTATATGCACTAAATTTAATTATCAATGAGTAAAATATACTCATCTGAAATTAATTATGGATGCCCAACGAACTCCAAACATAATATTTGATTGCTCTAAAATGTTGACGAACCATAAACCATTCACAGTAGTTTATTGCTAAGAGATAAACTAAGATTTGATTAATTAACTTAATTAAATAGTTAATTGCATGTCATTAGTGATTGTCAATTGTTGGGGCATTTTTTAATTACAAGATGCTCTAATTATTGCTGGCTGACGTGCGATTAAAGACAAAGTATGATTTAAATGTCACACTTTGAGCTTAATCGAATCTATACCCTATTATAAAAGAGTCTTATTTTACAAAATTTGATTTGCCTATTATGTCCTTATTATAATTGTTTTTTAAAGATAACTTGGTAATTTAAAATAAACTTAATTAATGTTATCTACTTTTAAATTGTAATTATATTAGTAATGCACTTCTATTAGAAGTCTTATAGAAATTAAATTTTTGACACTAAATATAGAGTAAATTCAATACTACAAAAGTGTTCAGTGTAAATTCATCAATATATTAACACTCCGTATTATATGTTTAAATCAATACAGAAATTGTTCTCTCTCCTATCACCTCTCTACACTTTTTTACTTTAATTAGATGAAAATACAATTTTTTATTAAATAAGTATATTAATGCACATTATAATCCAGAAACAAATACAGTATATAATCCGGAAAATTATGTTAATTATATTTTTGGGTGTTATTTATCAATACTGTTTTAATAAATTGTTGGATAATTTTTCAAACTGCTATATATGAGTTTAAATAAATTTTGAAAATAATAATATAAGAAATAAAATATTCATTAGTAAATAGTCCTTCCAACTGTAAAAGAAAACGCATGAGTTTATTTTACGAGTTTTAATTTTTATAATGAATGAAAATGTATTTGAGTTTGGATCTCAATTGTCAATTCATAGAAGTGTATTTTATGAATTAGTGAGTTGTGAAATATGGATCCATTCAGATTTTTTTATTTATTAAATAAGTTATTACATGATGGTAAAAATTAAACAAATTATGTGAGATTCCACGTCATGAAATGGAATGGCCGTATTGTTGGGATATTTAGTTGAGGGGAATCTTGGAATTAATACGTTTTAATAAAGATATATGTTTTGATTTGATTCCAAAATCCCACATTTTTTGTTAACGGATGGACTTATTGAAAAAAAAAACATAATTACAATAATAAATACTAATACCCAAAATAATAGTATAAATTAGTATTAGATTATATTAATTTTTTTATTAAGTAAAGTGAATTATGATGCCATAAATTAATGTGCATCAATGAAATGATATTTACTGTTGTAATATAAATTCATATTTCCATCAAATGTTTGAAAATGTGGAAAGAGGTAAGAGGACGTATGAAACAATAACCTCTTGTGCAAAAGAATTTCTTGTATTGATTTGACAAAAATCAAGACATATAATATTATATATTTATACATTTCTGTGAAAACTAATTAGCCCATTTTCAGCAACGACGATGCCTTAAATACACATTATCCTTACGTTTGGAACACAATTTTTTTAGCTATTTTAGTTTTTTTAATTATTTTTTTATTACTATCCGACTGCAAAAAAAAAAAAAAAGAGGGCATGCAATATTTACATAAACATTTGAACACAAAACTTTTATTTATTTATTTATTTTTATCAGGCAAACACAACACACTCACACACACACGCACCCGAGGTGACTCGACATGAAATATTAAACTTTTATTTTGACATTATTGTGATATAAATATGAATCAACTATTCTAAGACACCATGAAGCATGATCTTATCACTATGTCATAAAAAATGGAATTTAAATTCATATACTTTTCTCTATATAAATTTTAATATATAATCTTTCTTTTTTCTTGCCTATTTTATGTCTTTTATTTATGGGCATGACGCAATAATATAATTATAAAAAATTTAGAAAATTTAATATTAAATTATTTTTAGGATAATATCAATAGTATTATACTTTTATTAGAATTATCATCCACACGAATTGGTATTCATCTACAAGGAGAAGAAGATTAAATTTTATAAAATTAATTTCTATTTTTTCTTGTAAGTAAACTATTTTTATTACACATTAAAAATCATCATGGCCCAGCATGATCCTCGAAATCTTGAATATACATGTATATTATCTTTAATGAGAATTACATTTACAAATACAAAAAATATGAGGAATATAAGTATCTTTAAGGAGTATGAGTAAATCAATTTGAATTTGTCATGTTCTTATTTATTCAATAATTAATTCTATTAAAGGTAAATGTATTTTACTACACGAACCATTATATATGTGGTAATTAGGAAGAGAGACAAATGAATGTAAATAGGCCTTTCCATATTACTTTCGCCAAATTTCCAAAATATGAGTAATATTTATAGAACTCTATTTTTATTGGTAGGGCTTTGTCATCATGATACTCAAAATTGTTTGAATTCAAGGTAATTTTATAATTCATTGGTGATTACTATTTACAATTATGCATCTATCCACTTGAATAATATAATGTGTTTTTACTTTTCTTTATTTTAGGTTGTTTAATCTGATTAATTTATCATAATTATGATGATTATCATTGTCAAATGATTTTTTTTAAGTTTTTAACAAAATATAATTTTCTCTTACGAAAAAAGATAAGATTTAGAAAATATGGTTTGGTTCATCTTTTGTCTACTATTACATCAGTTAGCTAATATTGTGTTGAAATCACAATCAATATTATTTTAAACTTTGAAGATTCTTTTTAAGTTTAATGATATTACTATTCAAAATAATTTTTTTAGGTAAAATAAAAAGTTATACGTGCAACGCACGTAATCTCTGCTAGTGTATTAAAATAAGCATACAACACACGAGCACATCTATTTCTTTATTATTATTCTTTTAAGCCATCAATAGATGACTTAGCGCTCGTTTGGTTTCCATGATAAGGGGTGATAAGTTAAATAAACTGGGCTTGTTCATGTGTTTGGTTTCCACGATAGGTTTAACGTGTGGCCCGAGAAATAGCTCCGGCCCGGGTAAATTTTCACTGTAGCCTTCATAGTTATTTTCGGGTTGATTTGGTGCGTTTACTTTGACCCATTTGAACAGTAGGAATTAATTAACATCCAAAAGACAAAAGTATACCCCTACCATTTCTGTAGTCGATTCAAACGCTCTTTCCATATCAAAGAAAAACCCTAGCCGAGCAAATATCGAAGCAAAAGCTTTCTCAGAAGAAATCGATCAATAATCAGTGGATGAGCAGCGCACGACTTTGATCGCCATTCTCCTGGGAAAGAATAGGTATTTACTCAGTCCAATTGCTCGGTTGTACTATGGTGAAGAATTAATTCAAACCTTCTGTTCTGTAGATAACAACGACGGAGATACCTCGTGGAGAAAAGAGGTAATCACCGTGAAGCCAGGTTGTCGAGGATTCCACGTTTTATTGCTGTGGTGAAAGGTATATTGTTTGCTAAATTTTGTTAAATTAGGGTTTCCGATCTGAAGTGGAATAGCGATGGGGTTACTCCTACATTATTAATAAGTTGTTTTTACCTGTATTTTCTTTCTGTCCAATCAATTACCTAGCCACATGCAATCGGAATAATGGTATTTTTCAAACTGAATATATTGGGGAATTCAGACTCATTTTGGGGTATATGGATTTTGCGTTTATGAAATAAATAATAGTAATTCTGCTCATGTTTTAGGGTTGTCTTGTTTCAGGGCCTTAAATATATGCAATTTGTTCAGTTAATGCCTGTTGATGTCATTATATTTTGCTCATGTTTGTTCTGAGAAAGTTTCTGTATTTGCTACAACATCACAAACGAAGCATAAAATTTGTAGGTGGTTTTTTTTTATATACTAGTTCTTGCTTTAAATTTGCAGATCTTCATAGGTACATATGCTTATTTTATGCTGACTCCTTAAGGAGCAATCTATATCTTCATGTATGATTTTAAGTTAAATTAGAACTTTTGCCTATACATAATACACAGCTAGCTGACATTGAAGTGGTATATTTATTGTAACAATGTAAGTTCCTGTTTATAACTACGGATTTTCTGAAATAAGAATAGTATTCAGAACTTGTCTTCACCCTAGCAACAAAAATGTAGTCCATAATTGTTGTAGTCTATGATAATGAAAGAGTTCCACCAAGATTTATTTCAAATGGAAGAATGTTGTATGGATTTTGCTTTTATAAAGATGCATACTATTGCTTATACTGCAGTTAGGTTTGATTAATTTATAAAATGTGTATTCCTGTTGTTAGAGAGATCTTTACGCATGCATTGAAGAGAACAATGTTCATTACATGTAGGACAGCAAACAATAGCTGTCATACCCTATTTCTCATAATAAGTTATATGAAATTCAGAATTCTGGTTGCACTTTCATTAATACAGCAGAGATCTAATTACCTCTGTATATAATAAAAAACAACCTATAGCTAATTCTAGTTTGTTTGCTACACAAATACTTCTCCTGTATTTTGATTATATGATTTTGGTTTGAAGATGGTCCAGAAGCTGATTGGAGCTGTTGTATGCTTGCTGATTCAGGAGCTAATCAGTTCGTATATGATGATGGTTTTCATTATTGCTGAGATATATGTTACTAAAAGCACAAGAAAAAGGAAACTTAACCCAACCAACATCTCCTACTCATTAATAAATAGGATCCCAGATCAAGTTAAGTATTTGAATAGAATAGTTAATGTTAGTGATATTGATTGCATTTCTAATCTTCGGATGGACCGCAATACTTTTCATAGATTGTGTCTACTCCTTCGAGACGTAGGGGGGTTAAGTGATGGTAATTATGTGACTGTGGAAGAACAAGTTGCAAGCTTCTTAGGAATTTTAGCACACCATAAGAAAAATAGAATAATTGGGTTCGACTACAAAAGATCCGGCCAAACAGTCTCTCACTATCTGCACTTAGTTTTGAAATCAATCTTAAAACTCCACAGTATTTTACTAGTGAAGCCTCACCCCGTAGCTGAAGATTGTACTGATCCTCGATGGAAGTGGTTTAAGGTATATCTTTACAAATTAAATTAAATATTTAATTAAATTACATTTATCCCCTTCTGCCTGTAATTCAGCAGGACTGTGCCTCACATATACTTTGTCTGTATTTTAGGGTTGTCTAGGAGCTTTAGATGGCACATACATCAATGTTAAGGTAACCAATTCTGATAAACCGAGGTACAGAACACGGAAGGGTCAGATATCTACAAAGGAAATGGACGATTTGTTCATTTCTGCCTTATGTGAGGACGCTCGAGCTCGCCCGTGGAGGCCCGAAATTCTCACACATGGTCTTCTTTGTGCACAAGCAAGTCTACAACGTCAATTCAAGGTGAAACTTGAATACAATGAGGTACACGAACGTTTTTTGTTTTTGAAGCAACGATATGATACGTTCACATCCCTTACCCGCCATAACAAGACCGCCTACGACATTGAAAATAACCTTGTCTACACAAGCGATGAAATGTGGGATGATTTGATCGAGGTACGCTACGCAGTTGCTTTGTCTATACTTAGCATTATAATAACCAATAATTAAGAAACATCTATCTTGATTTTATAATTTTGCAATTTCAAAAATATTTTTTTGTAGAAAAATGAACTTGTGAAAGCTTATTATTGGAGCGGAGAACCAGAAATGCAAAAGCTTTCTATTTTATTTGTTCTAAACGATGTAAAGGAAGAATCGTCGACTAGGACCGTCGTTAATATATCCGACACGGTAAGCCCTAACTTTAATAGAGTTAGAGAGTATATTAATATATCGGATTCAATGAGCCCTAGAAGAACCTTCGGACGAAACATACCTTCGGACGATGATGAAGTTACTTCACCCGTTCTTGGCAATGTCCCCTCTTCTCGGCGTTGTCTATTCGATGAAGAATCGGTAACTGGAGGTTTCGCCGGAACATCTATTCCCGAGCAACCCGTTTCTCGACGTCTACCTAGAGCTCCTAAATTTGATCGGGGAGAAAGTTCATGTGGTTCGTCTAGTGTGTGGACAAGGTTATTCAAACGATGAGCATAAAGATTTAATTTTATTACATAATTGTGTGGTGTGTAATCTAGTATTTCCTATTATGCAAATAATAGTTAGTAAAGGCTACATCTTTCACGAGAGCCAAGTTAGTATGCGAGTATTAATGTGTGTGGTGTGTAATCTTCGTTTATGTTGAAATTAATATAATTTTAATCATGTTTTAGAAGAGAGAATTAGTAGAATGATTATATTTACAAAAGCACATTCTTCGGAAGAACAAGAAAGAATAAAGAATCAGCAACGCATAGGTATTTAATAATACTGCTTCAAATTATGCAAAAAACGAAGCGCCTAATACATAGGATATTGCAGTTTTTGAAGGTAGTAGTCACACCTACAGAATTACCATAGTCTTAACAACCTAAACAACTACAGCAGAAATGATTAAAGAGTAATCCATCATTACATACCAGAGTTTTTTAAACGATAATCTAAAAAAGACGAGTTCAAAATAGAAGAGAGGACCACATCATGAATTTAGCAGATAGAAGGTTACTCATCCTCAGTCAGAAGGTGCACAACATAGTCTTGTTGAGCGACTTCAGGGAGGCCGATGAAGAACTCCAGTCGTTCGGGCATCCCGAGAAGCTTGTCGCAGACTTTGAAATTTTCTTTTAAGTTCAGCCCGGGCACCTTGTTGATTAAGGAGAAGACCTCCTTTCTTGCTTTACCCAAATCAGCAGCAAATCCAAAACGGGAAGCAAGGTTTTCAAGCCTTGCATTAGTATCCCTATGGATCTTTTCCAGCAGCTGGCACATGCTAACCATCCCAGGATCAATCTTCTTCTTTCTCTTGCGTTGACCTCTTTCCGGGACACCCTTCTTGCTTTGACAACTGCTTGCATCGTCAGTTTCGGTTTGTTGCTCAGATTCTAGCTCTTCAACGAATGTCTCAGCATTCATCATGAAGTCATCAACGTGCTCGTTCATCAAATCGTTAACCGCATCCATCACATCTTCAGCATTTTCCCCAGTAGCCCTGTCCTTGCCAAAGACTTCTTTCCAACCCTCGAAAAGTGGCCAACTCTTCCCACGAATTTTGCTAGTGTTGTTGTCGCTCTGTACCGAAAATTCATTCATAATATTAGCTGAATGACTAGTACTAAACTGGAAAGAGTTTAATCAGTAACATTTTTCTCATGTACAACAAAATAACAGGGATGCAGTGAGACATAAACTGCACAGACAAAAAAAATTCTGAAGCTGTGAATTCTAATATCAAAAAGTCTCCAAAGCTAATTGTCACTGCACCTGTTCTTGATATTTTCATTCTCGTGGCTAATAATAAACTTCATGCTCTTGAATTTTGACTCCACAGATAGCAAATTTCAAATGACAGAATAATACTTCCAATTTCCAAGTACAAAACTAACACACATCTGACATTCTTGCTTCTATCTCTCATTCAATTATGTTGAAACTAGCTTACTCTTATTGCTAAGATACTGGAGAACCTATGAAATAATGGTAAATAACTACTAAGATTTAATTTCTGGCACTCCATTATAAATGAATCCCAATTTGCTTCCTACAAGTATCACAGGAATCCGGACAGAGAGGTTCTTATATTTGTATTCTATCTTCTGAATTGGAAAAAAAAATACATCAACAGAGATATATTCTTCATACAACATATGCTCCTCAAAATCTAGTATTATAAAAACTGAAAGCGAAAAAATGCATAGACATCAATTGTAGCAGAAAAATAAATACCAAATAGATTTGATCCCACTGGTCGAGGTTGGCTTCAACTTTGAAATCACCATTGACATTGAATCCCACGCCGCTGCGGTTCAAGATTGATACAAGCGAGCTGTAGTTTTTTTTCCAACTAGTTAATCTCGAGGTAATGTGGGGCGTGCCCTTCAAGTCAGTGTGTGGGAACTCCTTTCTCATCGAAGCCTCCAACTTTCCGATGTATCCCGGCCTAAATCCGTTGTCTGACTTCCATCCTTGAGCGACCAGTTTCTTAAGCGATGCGAGCAAGACTTCCTCTTCCTTCTCGGTCCACCCGCGTCTAGTCTTCTCGGTTTTGGGAGCTCGAGCGCTACCAACGCTTCCTGCACACCACAAATTAACCAATTTAACCTGTATTCAACCATCCTGTGCAACAGTAGTTCGTATACGCTGGTGGACGGAGAGCTTCGAAATCATAGATTGGTCCGTGGAATGTGATTGGAGTAAAGTGAAGCTGTGTATATCGAGAACTCACCTTGTGTAGAAGCCATCGGCAGGAGGATTTGCGTTAGGTTTCCTGATCTTCGACTCCTCGATTTCGAACTAGGGTTTTCGCAGAAGCGGCTGTGAATGCTTCCTCTATCAGCGATTAGGCGGCAAATAAGTGAAATCAGGTAGTCAAAGGTAAATTAAATAATTCAACGGGGTCAAAAGAGTCATTTCACAATTTTAGCACGTTATTAATCTTGCCGACCAAACACAAACATTACAATATAAGCTCTCTTCATCTTGGAAACCAAACAGATCGTTCAGATTATAAACTCGGTTTAAAATGTGTTTATTATCTACCTTCTTCCCTATCTCCCTATATCTTATCATGGAAACCAAACGTGTCTTAAAGTCTTAAACCCATTTATTTAAGGTTGTTTGGGCTTAAATTTCAAACTAACGTGATACCAAACTATTTTGTAAATATATTCATTATCCATTTGCATATGGTGACACAAATATATTCCAAATTGAAATCAAAATTTGTACCAAGTGCTAATTTGAAAGTCGATTATTTATTTAATTTTTCGCAGTAAAGAACAGTGACAAAATTAGTAGTGATGACTGATGAGGTAGTGAAATTTGAAAAGGAAAGAGAGAGAAATGAGGAGAATGGTCTTGTCATCAAGTCTCACTTCTCTCGCTTTTCAATCGTCTGTTGCTCGTTCCACCGTGCGCCCTGCGACCTCAGGCCTTCTCCACCGTCGATTCCATCGTACTCCCACTCCAAGCACAAGTCTCCGAACTGAGTCAACTCGCACAACACTCACAGTCATAGCTTCCGCGTCACTCTCATCCATGGCTGCCTCCTTCTACCCGGAGAAAGCTCGAGTGCCTCCAGCCCTGCCGGCGCCGGCTCCTTCCATCACCAAGGTACTCCCTTTTTCACATCAGAGAGAGAGGGCATTTTTCTTCATGAATTTATAGCTTGATTGCTGTCTTGTGTGTTCTGGTGGAGGCTTTTGAGTTTTTGAGAGGTGGGTTTTTTTTATCCTTTCAATTTATGAGCTTAATTTGCCGGAAAATCCAATCTTTGTCGAAATTGCCTGTATAGGGCATCCTGTGATTGGGAAAGTGGGATATTGTTATTGTTGAGAGTTGGGCGAGTTTAAAGTTGATAACTTTTGAGTGATTGTTGTGGATTCTTGATTGCTGTGTGTGCAGTTTAAGATTGGTCTGTGCCAATTGAAAGTTATTGCTGATAAAGAGAGAAACATTCTGCATGCACGCACTGCAGTAGAGGAGGCCGCAGAGAAGGGGGCAAAGCTTGTTGTGTTGCCTGTAAGCTCATTTCACTCATTACTTATTTGTTACATCAGTAGCCATTGCATCTGTGTGCTTGGAACTCATATGTGAAGGAAAACTGTCCAGTGCTGAGTATATAACTAGTACATTATGGAAAGAACGTGCAATGATGAGTATGATGATGGAGATTTCTTATGATTTCGAGTTTGCAAAATTATGCTTGTCGATCCTTGCAGCTTGTCTCTGTCCGTTGGAGCTATCTTCATGTTGCATTTCTAACTTTTTGCTGTGTTTTAAGAGCTTCAAACAACCTAATGTTGTGACTTCCTAATTTATGAACTTCATAATGATGTTTGATTTTCCTACAAATGATTGATGCTGATGTCTTGCACCATAGAAATGCCCAGGTTTTAAACTTACAATGACGAAGGTCCTTCAGGTTAACTGATTATTAGGTGATATATGACGAAGGTCCTTCAGGTTAACCGATTATTAGGTGATATTTGACGTCGTTAACGGAAATATGTGAATGACTAGGTATAGTGAATGTCATCCGTTCGTATTAAGTGTTTTATGTCCTGCACAATAGTGTAACGTTTGTTATGTGCTTTCTTTCAGGAAATATGGAACGGCCCATATTCAAACGATAGCTTTCCAGTGTATGCTGAGGATATTGATGCCGGTTTTGATGCATCTCCATCAACAGCTATGCTATCTGAAATCGCTCGTCTTCTTAAAATCACCATTGTTGGAGGTTCAATACCTGAACGAAGTGGGGATAAGTTGTATAACACCTGTTGTGTCTATGGCCCTGATGGAAAGCTGAAAGCTAAGCATCGTAAGGTGACTTCAGATGTTCTTATATTTTGTTAGTTACTTTAGTATAACAGTTGAACAGCCAGGGAAAAAATTTTGTTGTTAGAAGGTAGGTGTAAGTGTATTATAGTATTTTGTTTTAAGTGTGGTTTTTCAAATCAGTGAGATACAGGTTTCGTTTGTTAATGTTTTTGTAGAATTTCAAATCTTTGATCCGAATATTCACTGGAGAATCATCTGAAAGCATTTTCTCGTACTTTGTATTCCGAAAGAACATAAGATAATATGGGAAAAGTTTGCAATGTGTTATAGCTTGTCGACAGTATCAGTACATGATGTCATCTTCCAATGCATATCATGTTTTATTAATAATTCGTAGAGCTATCTTAATCCAAGGCATATGAACAGTCTATGATCTCTTCTTATGTAAGTTACGTGAGGCTGGCCTGCGGCTGCTTATGTAAACAATGTCATTATTTGTTGTAATTCTCACCTGATGTAGTAAAAAAATTGTGTTATCTTCCTATTCAGCTTTGTGGATTTAATTCGAATAGGACAACAACTATTTTCCTTAAAACTGGTTCTCCAATGTATATCTACATTTGATGACAGATACACCTTTTTGATATCGACATTCCTGGGAAGATTACCTTCAAGGAGTCTACGACTCTTACAGCTGGGGAGTCTCTCACCATAGTCGACACAGGTATATATTACTGGTTGACTTGATATTTGTAGATATTGCTCTGGTTGATCTCTTTTTCCGTTCCAGTATCATCTCAATTGATTTGTTTAGGAGTCGAGCATATAAATATTGGATCTATGCTAGTTTTATTCTATCTAGAATCAATGATGTTGGTAGTTAATGGATGAGGCATCGTTATTGGATGCATCCAAAAAACAAACAGTGGATAAAAATGTCATTTTGTTCTCTATCATCAGGCAGCATTTTTCATCATAAACGGGTTTGATTGAGTTCTTTCACTTTGTCAGAAGATGTATATTATAGTAGAAAGAATTTAGAACAAAGATTATTCTGATTTCTGAGAAAGAAAGACCGAGGCCAAAGTCATGTTTGTTTCTTTAGAAATAGAAAGTTCTAAATGGTCTCTAGGGCTTGAAGTAAATCGTGCACATGTGCAGTTGTTGATGAGCATTTTATCATACTATTGAAAAAAATTGGAACTTGGGTCGTACAAATGATATTATTGTTGGTTTTTGTGATGTGCAGAGGTTGGTCGAATTGGAATTGGTATCTGCTACGACATTAGATTTCAAGAACTGGCAATGCTATATGCAGCAAGAGGTTTTATCTATTAAATTTATTGTCCTTTCGTTTCTGATAATAGAATCACTGTTAGCAGTGGTATGTAGCATGTAATCCTCTCAGTTCATTACGAGTTTCACAATCTGACGAAATTCCTACGTCAAATATCTTTCAATGAATTTCTGGGTGAATATAAGTGTTATTCATTGTTGATTATCGCTAATGACGATCAAATTCTTATCGGTAGGTGCTCAACTGATTTGCTACCCTGGAGCATTCAATATGACAACGGGACCTCTGCATTGGGAGTTGCTGCAAAGAGCAAGGTGATCTTGATGAAAATCAGACAATAGATTTTATTCATGCCAGCATAATTTTGCTCCATTATCTGACAAAAATCAATTAAGAATGCAAACCTGGAGCCAACCACTTATTTATTGGAATTATTTCTTGAAGTTTGAGACGACTTTCATGCTGTTCAGAAATTTCAGAAGTGGCCCCATTTTTATATAATTTGCAAATTTGGGATCCACCAATTTGGTATTGATTGCTAGAATCTAAGAGGCGAGAATGTATGTTCATTATGATCCTAGCTATTCACTATCTTATTAATCTTTCGATGTTGGCTTTGTTCGGTTATGATGTTCCATCTAACTTTCCTGCAATTATATCATGCAGGGCTGTCGACAACCAGGTACTCGCAACAATCCCTATCACTTCATCTTTCATTTTCCTTTATCAGCTTCTACACCTGAGATTAGACTCTCGTTTTTTTGTGTGCATGTATCAAAAGCTACAGGACATAATATTGTTTCATAGAATCAATTATTTACTGAAAAGGGTATAATCCTAGTACTGTCACACATCGTAGGGAACACCTACACCGTGAATGTTTTTGGTCGTCTTACATGAAGACAAGGTTAGCATCGATGTCTTTTAATGTCTCGTATACTCTAGAATCAGTAGACCTGGCTGCGTGTGTCTTTGTTGCATATATATTATGGTAGTATGCCCTACAGATCATTACTCTAATCAAACAAGTAACCATTAAATGCTTCTAAATAAGAGTTAATATACATAATTATCATTTATTATGGTTTAGCAAAAGACAAAAAGAATCCAGTGATGGTTGGTGATAAGATATGTTGGTTGTTTTGCAATAAGTCATCTTCATGAACTATCAAAGTAATAGAAAAATACGAACTTCTACTGGTAAATATATTTTTCTTTTTATTGTGCATAACTCATGGAAAGATATTATTGAAAGATTCAAGTATACTGCTGGATGAGAATCTAATACTTCTTAGTTTTCTTTATTGTATTTTAAGGAGTTTGTCTACTGACTAAAAAAATGACAGTTATACGTAGCAACTTGTTCGCCTGCTCGAGATGCTGCTGCTGGTTACGTCGCGTGGGGTCACTCTACACTTATTGGTCCTGTAAGTCAATGCATGGAGAGATAGTAAAAACAAGAAAATATTTTATTAAAATCTATGCAGGAGAAACATCTATTATACTTATCTATCGCGGATTAATTTGGATTCATCACGCGTTTTTGAACAGTTTGGAGAAGTACTGGCCACAACTGAGCATGATGAGGCGATAATCATCGCAGAAATCGACTATGCCCAGATTGATCGTCGGAGGTGACAAACATTCCTTACAACTTCAAGAAACTGCATTTTCCAAACTTGTTTACAGTTCTGAGTCTGACGGTTATATTTGACTGTGTGTAGAACTAATCTTCCGCTTGAGAAGCAACGAAGAGGCGACCTCTACCAGCTGGTAGATGTTCAGAGGTTGAATTCTGAATGAGATCTGAATAGAAGTTGGTTAAAAGAAAGATGAATGAGTGACAGTGAGGCGTTGAAATGCTGTAGCAATTTCTTCTGAGTGGATATAATGTTATGTTGCATGTTTCTTCTTCAAATGGGCCAATGTTGTCGGTGTATTGAGATGCTGCTTAACTCATTCTGTGTTGTAGTTTTTCTTTAATCCCTATGCAGGCATTATCAAATGACACTGTGTGTGTGTGTGTGTGTGTGTGTGTGTGTGAGAGAGAGAGAGAGAGAGAGAGAGAGAGAGAGAGAGTTTGGTGACTGCAAGTGATAAAAAAAAGTATTGAAGATTGAAACTTATTTAAGCATCATAAAATTGCAAACGCTAGAGACGTAAATGTAAATAATTATTTTTGGCTCGTAACGTGTGTATATTTAGATTCTCTATAGAAAATACAGCAGGAAACTACATAATATTAAACTAAATTAATATTGTTGTACTAATGGATATCGGTTAATTAAAATTATAGTATTCCGTTTCTTTAATGTTTTCAAAATTCTATTCTCAAAAAAATGTTTTCAAAATTCATGAATTTTTGGTTGCAATCAAAACCCAATCAGAACTCATAGGCCATAGCAAGCAAATATTGCTCAATTTATTAATTACTAGTATTTCATTACTTCCATTTCCTGTAAATTTCTTTGTAATGAATTCCGGTTTCCAAAATAACAATAATCTCCCCCTCTTCTTCTTTTATTTTTTTACACTCCCACTATATTTTATAAGTGTCACAGTCAACAAATTGCACATATCAAGGAAATGTATATATTTACATTTTAATCTCATCTATTATTCTCTTTTTCTGAGCATCAACTTATATATAATATTAATTATAGGGATAATATTAGAAAAATGTAACTATTATGTTATCAAATTTCAAAATGAAACACTTAAAAACAAACAACAAAAATTATAAATATAACACTTAAAAAAAACGGATGGAGTATTTGTAAACCCAACTGTATAAAAAAAAACGTTGAAAATAAGGGTGCCCACTTTAATAAGATTATAAGCGTATAAAATCAATATTTTACAACCATAAGTACATGAACCTAATTTAATTTTGAAGATAAACTTACTCACCTAATTATATACCTTAATTCCAATTAATTAATCTTTTCTCAACCTAATTCCAAAAGTCTAAATCAACCCATTCCCTCGAGGTTTATATAACCGACTTATCCAACCTCATAGTACTATAATAAGGAGTTTCCTTATCTCTTGAAATTCAATAAAATAAAAAATTGCAAAATAATTCTTGAGTTTGATGTGGTAGTTCGATAGAAATATGGAAGTATAACTACATAAATTAAGCCTTGTAACATAAATCAGTGCATAAGTTGGTACGTGCATGTGCACTGCTCTTAATTTACTACTATTTCGGTAGTGAACAATTCAACGTTTGATATAAGATTACTCAAAGTTGAAAATTCAAATAGTACAATAATTGTTAGATACATCTTATTTATTTGATTTACCAAACATTCAAGTATTAAATTCTGAAAAGATTCGACTACACATACGTACATTCAATTTCCACATGCCAAAAATATTGATTGTTTGAAACATAATAATTTAAGTATTAAGCTATATCCAATTTGAATAATTAAGAGATAGAAAGATGCGTATAATAAGAATAAAAAATAAAAACCAAGAGGAATTGAGACTATTAACCATTCTAATTTTTAAAATTAGCTGAAAAGAATTATTGGTACACTAACTAATGATTAAGTAATTGCCTCCCACTAAATCATCACTTTCGAAAACTATAATTTTTAGTACTTTGGAGGCTGCAAACAGATTAAGTTTCTTAATGTTTGACTAGATATTATTAACAAGCATCTAAGTTTGTACCAATTTCATTTAATAAAAATAATAAATATTCATTTCCAATTTTATTTATTATTTTTTTTAATTTTGTGTAACGTCCTCGAATTGTCAATAATTTCTATTAGGAAATGCCTATTATTATAAATTAAGCCCCCTTAACACGCCCCAGCTCATTCCCCTCTCTCTCTCTCTCTCTCTCTAAAATCTTCCTCGACGATAAAACCCCTTCCATTTCTACTTAAACCAACACCTCCAAAAACTCAGTTTCCGGCGAAACATCATCGGAAAATGTACTCGAGAGAGAAACAATTCAGAGCAGAAAGTAATAAATCGAAGAAATCTCACCGCAATTCTCCCTCATTCTCCTCCTCTCTCCTCGACGAAATCTGCCGCTCCATCGACGATAAACCGGAGACTAAGACGCCGGAAACGGCGAGGTTTTCGAGGGTGGAGAAATGGATGGAAAGCGATAGAACCGTATCCCGGCGGCGGACGAGATCCGAGAACGCCGTTTTCCCCGACAACGATCCGTTGGTTTTCAGCTCGACCTCTACCTCCTCCGACAGCTCCGCCGGGCTCTCGTCGTCCGACGCAGAGCTCTTCTCGAACCGCCCCAAACCGGTGCGGACCACCCGCGGCGGCAACCGGGAGAAGGACTGCTACCTCTTCGACGAGTACGAGGAGCACGAGAGGAGGAACAGTAGAGGCGGCGGTGGCGGCAGAGGAGACGACGACGATCTGATCAAGTCGAAATCGCGGGCGATGAAAATCTACGCGAATCTGAAGAAGATGAAGCACCCGGTTTCCCCCGGGGCGCGGCTCACCAGCTTCTTCAACTCGATCTTCTCCGGCCTGAACCGGAAGAAGCAGAGAGACGCCGATCGGAGGTCGTCGGCGGCGCCGGCGAAGATGCTCACGAGGTGCTCGACGAAATCGACGGACAGGACGAGCGTGTCGATCGAAAGGACCGTACGGATTGATCTCGCACGTGTGGTTGCTGCTGATCGAGATGTGTTGCCACGTGGGAAGATGAGTGTGGGCGACGGAAGGCCTCCATTGCCGCCAACTGCGTTTTTGAATCGGAGAAAATTCGATTTGGATACACTTCGTAATGAGGTGAACGAGGACGAAGACGACGAGGACGCCATGAGTGAGTCGAGCTCGGATTTGTTCGAGCTCGATTACTTATCCTTTAATAAGGATAAATTTTGTGAAGAGCTACCGGTGTACGGAACAACTTATTTTGATAAAAATCGCCGTTTATTTCGTTAATGACGGAGGAATTTATGTCTAATTAACCATTATTCGTTAAGTTTTCTAGAATTTGATGAATATATTATGTATGTGAGTGAATATATTGTGAAATGTACGTAGTTTTAATTTGTTCTTTGTCTTTGTAGTGAGTTTCATAATATTAATTTCTTATAGTATATAGGATTTTATTTCCCCTTAATCTTGTCAGATGAAATTTCTGACATCCAAAAAATAATGAACACCAATCAAAATTATCTACTTCATGTAATTTTAATATATCTTTGTTACAGTATATAATTTTAATACTACTATATAACTGGATTAGATCTTAACAAGTCCGTTTTTCTTGATACATAACTAGTGTGGGTTTCAAAATTTAAATATTCAAATTTGTGATTTCAATTTTTCGTCCATATGTCAGGATAATGGTTTCAGTGGCACTAGTATCCAAAAATTAAAGTTGATTTAATAATATATATCGGGTGATATTATATTATATTTTAATGTTTTTGAGAAGATATTGGATGATGAATTTACTATATATGTGTATACATAATATAAATCATCATTGATGCAACGGATAATGCAATTGTAATTTCCCAATTATTGCAATGGACTAACAAAAAAACTCATCTTTTTTATGTATTTTAGAAGCTGGAGTATTTAAAATATTAGATATATCCAATTAACTCAAAAGAGAAAAGAGGATATCCGAAAAATAAATGCTGTAACATAAATCATATCCTTTGAATGAGACTAGTCAGAAGACTCAGAAATTTGAAAGGATTTTGAAAGCCAAAATGAAATTATAGATACAAAGGTACAGAGAATATTATTACTAGACCTAATTGAATAAATGTGTGCGCATATAAAAATTAAGTAAAAACTCATGCTTACAAAATCTTACAACGTTCGAACAAAAAAAAGAACAATGTTCGAGAGTATGAAATTAAAAATTGGATTTTTCTTATTTTATACAGTAACTAGATAGTCAATCCAAGTACTACAAAACACCATCATTCATTTAAATATTTATATGCAATAAAAAAAACAAAATAAAAACATCAAAATTAGAACTCTATCAACTAAGCTATATATTCCCTCGAGGCGAGTGGAGCATGCATGAGCTGCCCCCTACCTTAGTAAACTATGCCTATAGATTTAGCTGCAAAAGTATAAAGATAGCATAGGAAAAAATAAGGGAGTTTGGGTGTTTCTACCCCTTTAAAATAATGTATTGTAAAAAATGCCCTTAAAAATACCATTAATTGTAAAAGTACTCTTACATAATAAATTAATGTATTTATGGGCCCACATTATTCGATCTCCTCCGGAAGTGCCGGTCTTTGTGGCTTTTCCTTGTTTGTATATTAAGTGGGGCCGTGTATGTGCAACAAATAACACTCCCATAACAAAATACTGATAAAGGCCAAGGCCCCTGCTCCATGCTCCCGTGAAGGGTGGGGAGGAATAAGAATCTGATTCTTTAACGAGGGAAAAAAACAAGAATGACAGAATGAAGTTCGAGGCGTTGGGGGGGGGGGGGAGGGGGCAAGGAGCGGCTATATATATTCTAAATTTTGACTGCATATACACACACAAACCCTCTCCCAACCCTAAACCCTAAACCGAAGCTCCCTCCCTATATACATCCACATACACAGACCACAACTTCTCTCACACCACAATTCAATTTCTCCTTACTCTCGCACTCTCGCACCAAGCATAATTTCTCAAGCATTGCACAATTTGAAGCACTCCGTAGTGATGATGTCGGGAGGATACATAATCAACGATGGCGATGACGAGGAACACAAAGTCTTGCCGGAAAACGAAATGGGAATCTCGATCGAAATAATACCACGACGAATATTGGTATGTTTTAAAAAATGTATTAATTTTTTTATGATTTGGTATGAATTAAAATGGTATTATTTGTTATGATTTAAATTGTATGATTTGTTACGATTTAAATTTTATTAATTGTGGATCTCGATTAATTTGATAGGAATGACGATTTGTTATGATTTGTTAGCAATTGTATGAAATTGTATTTGTTGTGTTGGGATGTATAAATGTATTATTTGTTAGGATTTAATTCTAAGTTAGTATATATATATGTAATGTTTAACATAATAAAATTTATATATGTGTAAAGAAAAATAAAAGAAATTAACAAACGTGTATATATATGTGATGTTTGAAAAGAAATTTATATATATAAAAGAAATTTATATATGTGTGAAAATTAATTAATATATATTTTGTTTAAATTAATTTTTTTAAGTGATTTAATTAAAAAATGCATATATATGTGATGTTTGAAACATTAAAATTTATATTCATATTGAGAAAAATAGAAGAAATTTTTTGGCATTAGCAACCTGCCAAAGTGGTGCCGGAAAATGGGCAACCGGACGCGATTTCCGGTCGCCGGAAAATTAACATTCCGGTCGCCGGATTGGCCGGTTGCCTATACCATAATTTTTCTTAATTTTTTCTAAGTAAATAATGTTAATCACATTTTATTTTTCTGCTTATAAAATAGTTTGTATATTTATTTTGAAAATTAATTGATATATATTTTGTTTAAATTAAGTTTTTTTTAAGTGATTTAATTAAACAACCTATATATATGTGATGTTTGAAACATTAAAATTTACGTTTGTATTGAGAAAAATAGAAGAAATTTTTTGGCATTAGCAACCGGCCAATCCGATACCGGAAAATTGGCAACCGCACGCGTATTCCGGTCGCCGGAAAATTAACATTCCGGTCGCCGGATTGGCCGGTTGCATATACCATTATTATTTTTTTTTTTTCTAAGTAAATAATGTTAATCACATTTTATTTTTGTGGTTATAAAATAGTTTTTATATTTATTTTGAAAATTAATTGATATATATTTTGTTTAAATTAAGTTTTTTTAAGTGATTTAATTAAAAATTGAATATACATATGATGTTTGAAACATTAAAATTTATATTCGTATTAAGAAAAATAGAAGAAATTTTTTGGCATTAGCAACCGGCCAATCCGATGCCGGAAAATTGGCAACCGGACGCGTATTCCGGTCGCCGGAAAATTAACATTCCGGTCTCCGGATTGGCCGGTTGCATATACCATTATTTTTCTTTTTTTTCTAAGTAAATAATGTTAATCACATTTTATTTTTGTGGTTATAAAATAGTTTTTATATTTATTTTGAAAATTAATTGATATATATTTTGTTTAAATTAAGTTTTTTTTAAGTGATTTAATTAAAAATCGAATATACATATGATGTTTGAAACATTAAAATTTACATTCGTATTAAGAAAAATAGAAGAAATTTTTTGGCATTAGCAACCGGCCAATCCGATGCCTGAAAATGGGCAACCGGACACGTATTCCGGTCACCGGAAAATTAACATTCCGGTCGCCGGATTGGCCGGTTGCATATACCATTATTTTTCTTTTTCTTTTTCTAAGTAAATAATGTTAATCACATTTTATTTTTGTGCTTATTAAATAGTTTGTATAATTTTTTTGAAAATTAATTGATATATATTTTGTTTAAATTAAGTTTTTTTTAAGTGATTTAATTAAACAACCTATATATATGTGATGTTTGAAACATTAAAATTTACATTGGTATAGAGAAAAATAGAAGAAATGTTTTGGCATTAGCAACCGGCCAATTCGGTGCCGGAAACTGGGCAACCGGACGCGTATTCCGGTTGCTGGAAAATTAACATTCCGATCGCCGGATTGGCCGGTTGCATATACCATTATTTTTCTTTTCTTTTTATAAGTAAATAATGTTAATCACATTTTATTTTTGTGGTTATAAAATAGTTTGTATATTTATATTGAAAATTAATTTATATATATTTTGTTTAAATTAAGTTTTTTTTTTAAGTGATTTAATTAAAAAAGGTATATATTTGTGATGTTTGAAACATTAAAATTTACATTTGAGTTCAGAAAAATAAAATAAAGTTTTGTACATTGCCGACCGGCCAATCCGATGCCGGAAAAGTGGCAGCCGGACGCATATTCTTGTCGCCGGAAAATTGGCATTCCGGCCCACTATTTGGCCGGTTGACTATACCATAGTTTTTCTTATTTTTTTCTAAGTAAATATTGTTAAACACATTTTATTTTTGAGGTAATAAAATAGTTTGTATATTTATTTTGAAAATTAATTGATATATATTTTGTTTAAATTAAGTTTTTTTTAAGTGATTTAATTAAAAAACGTGTATATGTATATGTATGTGATGTTTGAAATTCAGAAATTTACATATATGTTAAGAAAAATAAAAGAAATTTTTGTACGTATATATATGCGTATGTAATGTTTTTTTTATTTATTTTTTCTAATTATAGATTGTTATTCTTTAAGTAATGATTATTTAAAAAATAATGTTTTAGTAATTATAGATTGTTATTCTAATCATACGTGTATATATATGCGCATGTAATGTTTTATATATATATTGTTTAAATTAATTATTTAAGTAATTATTTGGATAATCTTAACAATAAATTTATACTATTTTATATGATCAATACTTATGATTTGTAAAACATAATGATTATTTATTAAACATAATACTTAAATTTGTAACACTAATAGATATTATGTCCCTATTTTACAGGAATCTGAGCCCCCATGGTTCCGTAGAAGCTATTTGATCAACAAGTATATGGATGTGACTAACTACTATAGGATTAAACTCTTGGCTGATATCCGTGATGTATTGAGCGACAGCTATACCTTAGTCGATAGATTTCAAGAGGGGCCTTTCGGACACTTTCTGAATTGGGAGCCGGGGCAAAATAGCAAAAAATTGCTAAACTCTATTATATCTCGTTGTACTGTTACTGAGCAAGGAATTTGGTTCCACATTAGGGGCCAAGACGTAAAGTACACCATCCGAGACCACGCTCTCATTACAGGATTGAGATTTGGGCCTACACTGTTTGATCCTAGGATTCAGAGGCATCCAAGTGAATCGCATTTCTTTCAGGTGGTCTGTGGCGGCATTAATAGGAATGCAGCGTGGTTGAACTCGCAACTAAAGGAGTTCACATCGGCCAACGATCCAAATGGCGAAATTCGTGTGAAGCTGTCAAACTTGTTGATGGCAAATTGTTTTATTCTCGGTCACGAGGCGAAGGCCAATGTTTTCCCATGGTTGTGGGAGTTGATTGATGATGAGGATGAATTCAATGGTTTTCCTTGGGGTGCGTACACGTACAAGACCATTCAGTACTATTTGAGGACGTTTCAGACAACGTCCAAGAAATATCACATTTACGGGCCGTCATGGGCATTGATGATTTGGGCTTTGGAGGTGATGACGGGTTTCGGTGATGATTTTGCAGTCAGATGTCCTACAAATGACGTGCCAAGGTGTCTGAGATGGAATTTCCTCAATACCTTTAGGGGCGTGTCTGATGATGAGTTGTACGCACCATTTGAGTATCCTGAAGGACAAATTTCAATGATCCATCCCGAAGATCAGGAGATCCAAGAAGGTTACTTCTTGTCTGTACTTCAACCAAGGTCCTTGATGGTTAATTTTCATGTGCCAAACAGTCCGTACATCGTCGTTGAACGCCCACGTGTACGTCGATCTGTGCCCGAGCCTCAGCATGCCGAAAGAGATGATCACGCAAAACCTCAACGTAGACGGAGTACCCGGTCTACGAGGTACTCCGGGCCACTATCCGATGAGGGTACATCTTCATCCCGTCACCAACGAGTGAGCAGTAGTGGCGGCGATGACGGCATTCCGTCAGGGATGTCTAGAGAGGATTGGATCGGTATCGTACAGGAGGCCGCCCGTCGCGAGAATGAGAAGACGGAGGCCAAGATGATAGGAAAGATCAGTAAATCCGTCTTCTCTAAGGTAAAGAAGTGGCTCAAAGGGGGCGTTAACATTGTAAGCTGCGGGACTTCGAGTATGTCCACTCGAGTGGACCGGCCCCAACAATTGAGCCCCCCCCCTGATTGTTTCATCTGCACGGGAATCGGGTTTTGCAGTCACGGCTGTTGATACAAGCCCTGAGGTGAACGAGCACCTCGAGGCAGCGACTGCACGTATGGATACCTCTCTTCCCATTTGGACACCGTCTTGTACGGAGCCCTACACGGGATCCGCCCCGAGTACTGTAGTGGATTCCGCGTACACTTCCATCTTCGGCCAGGTACAATCTTTAAGATTATTAAGTTTCTTTGACTTTTACTTTTATTAAATTCTTATATGTTTACTCGAATATCCATTTATCGTACAGGTCCAGCAATTCACTCCAATCACTACTAGTGGGCCCCTTTCGACCTATATTCCTCCCTACGGCCAATCGTATTTGCCGTATACTGGCGATGCTCATGAACAACCCCGGTGGTCTTTGGGCGACTTCTCATCCACTGCGCCCGATTTCTCGACGCCCAGACCGTCATTCCCGACTGCCGCTCACCCCAACATTACAATTCGTGTACAACCGAGGCGTGCTTCGTCAGTCGAGCTTGGGCAGGTATTTTTATTAAACAATAACTTATTTTTGATTTTACATTGGAGTAATAAATAAAATGAAGCTTAGTTAATATCATTTTAAGAATAATATTTATACCCTAATTTCTTCTCAATTCCTATAGTCTACTAGATCGAGATCTACTGAATCCGAGAGACATAGAGTTATTCCTAGTAATTCAGGGAGTCGTGGAGAATCGAGCTCTTCAGCCAGTAGAAGTACTTATTTGCAGCCACAAAACCCACCTTGGCCCCCAAGTGATGTGGTCGACCGATTCTATAAATATGTGAACTCCAACAAGCCACAACGCCCGATGAGGGTATATGACGCAATAACCGATCTGACACCCTCTGATTTCAAAAGAATGATAGCCAAGGATGGTCAGTGGGATCTTCCGGTATGTAAAGTACGCCATAAATCTTAAAATATTATTTATATTTTAAGATTTAAATAATTAAATTATGGTTATAACATCTACGTCTTCAATGCACAGACTTTTGATCTTGCCCTAATGACCATGCGTCTCAAGCTACGAGAAGGCGTTGATGTCAAGCCTGAGTATCGGGATGAAAAATTGATCATATGCCCTACTTTTGTGATCGTAAGTATTTAAAATTATAATCCGATTTCACATATTTTAATGACTTAATCCACCACTAATTAATAATTTCGGTGTATAAATTTCAGATGGATCTTAAAGCGGACTACTCTAAGTTGATAAAACCAGCGATGGAGCTTTTTGGTGCTACCCGTGAAGAACGAACTGGCCCATTCTACTGGCAAAATATCCGTGAATACATGGTAAGGGAGTGGCAACCCAATCCTTTTTTGATAAATTTCATAAAGGGCCAAGGTTTGCCACTCGAGGGGAGCCCTGCCTGGTGGAGCGCAACTACGGTATCACATTTCCGTAAATTTGATTTATTTATTGACGTATATTTATATTCTTATTTTGTTAATATCGTAACTGACGCAACTTTAATTAATTATGTATTTAATCAATTCTTTAGGTGATCATTCCATGGGTTGTTGGTGAAGCGAACAGATATATTTTGTGCATTCTCAACCTTGAAAGTAAATCTCTTCAAGTTATGGATGCGCACTACTGGGATCTCCCAGAGAAGCAAAGAATTCAGATTATGATGGATTTGATGCCCTTGAAAATGCTTTTACCAATTTGGGTAGCTGGTGGGGGATATTGGCTCTGCAACCGTAATGGTTGGCGTGAAGCAGCTCCCATGTTTGTAGTCAGTTTTCTTCGTAAAAAGGATATCATTGAGAGTGGTCGTCCCCATAGTGATGGTCCAATTGCGATAATGAATCTCGAGCGCTTCATTACTGGATGTCCCGATGTACTTGGTGCAGACAGAAATTTAGACAATTATAGAGAGTTGATTGCTTGTAGGATATTTAGTTATAGATGCTAGTTGTTGCTATTCGAAACTCTTATTTTTTTTTCGAATCTCATTTCATAAGAAAAATGGCAACACATTTGCCGGATCTATTTTGTGCAAAATAATAAGATGTTTATATTTATCGCAAGTTAATAATTAAGGAGATGATTTTTCATGACAATTTAATAGGATAATTAATAATTTACTAAGACAATTTATAATTTAAATTTCTAAAAATACGAAACCAAAATATTAATCTGAGACATTGGGACAATTGGGACCGGTGTGACCATATTCGTTGCAGTGCAGACACCTACGAGGAGGACGACCTCGATGAACTCTTCTTTCCACTCTGCCTCTTATTCTTTTTTCCTTCGGACGACCTGGTAGACGTTTTGGAATCGGTGGCTGGACGTCAATGTCGGATAAATACTGCGGCACTGTCCACAGATGCTTCTTCGGGACACTACGAATTGGCACGCTGAAACACGCCTGATACGTTGTTCGTCTGTAAAAATGCGATACATAATCGACCACGTTTTCTCCATTTTGCCTACAATAAAGAAATTCAGCCAGTTAAACAAGCCTGACCATTCGTGAGTATTAGTTAATTAAAACGACAGGATATGAGTTTCATTACTTGATTGCCGCGATTGCATGAGCACAAGGTAGACAATCATACTCCCACCGATGGCATTCACAGATGTGTTGTTGCAGGTCCACCCTGACTTCGCGTACCGACGTTTTCACTTTATAATGAGGAGCATCTTCAATCCTGGTGGCTACGTAGGTTGTTGACCTTTCCAATTGAACTACCATCTTTCTCCTTGCCTCTTCTGTGATTGGATGAGGATCGTTCCTGCACTTTTTTCGTCGCTCATTGAACCATTCTTCAATGATGAGTCTCACAACATCTAGACAAGCGCAAATCGGCAGACGTCGGGCCCAAAGAAGACTGTTATTAAAAGATTCTGCGGCATTGGACGTCATGTTGGAGAAGCGTCTGGCAGGGCAATGTGCTCGAGACCACTTATCAACTCCGATGTTTATCAATTTCTTATAAGCCAACCTACTAGTGCTACGAATCCCTGACATGAATTTCCCGAACTCCGTCTTGTCGTATGTGTATGCGGCATGTTGAAAGAGTTCGCCAACTTTCTTTCTGTAGATCGCCAGATTCTTGGCAAGGTGCCAGTAACAAAACCCATGTCTAGCTTCGGGGAACTCGACTTGAACTGCATGTATGATAGACGGGTGTTGATCGGAGACGAACAACGTAGCCGTACATGGACCATATGCCATTCGGAGGCATCGCATGAACCAAGTCCACGAGTCGTTATCCTCAGTCGGCCCGATTCCATATGCCAAAGGAAAGAGTTGCTCGTTCGCATCTTTAGCCACAGCTACAAACATTAAACCGTGGGCATTCCCCTTGAGATGCGTACCGTCAACAATAATAACTGGCCGGAGGTATCCGTTTTCCCATGCGAATCGCGTCGCGCCTAGAGCAATGAAAACTTGTTTGAACCGGCCATCTGGACTGATCTCGTACTCGGTGTAGGTATTGGGATTAGTGATCTTCAACATGTGAAGGTAACCGAGCAGATCGTTGAAGGACTCATTGTGTTTGCCGTATACCATCTCGAGTGCGTGATTCCGTCCCTTCAAGCACACGTCGTAGGTGGCATCGATGCCGAACTCTGATTTGAGCTCGTTTTGAATTATTCTGGGCTTTATTATCTGAGAATCACGCAACAATCTCTTTGCAAAAATTGAACCGATCACCAATGCATGGACCTTTCTCTTATGACCGGTATTTGTTAGACCAAATTCACTGCACATGTGCTCCTCAATAAATTTCGAAACAGTCCAAGGGCCGCCCTCGGTAGTGAGTAAAAGCCTGAAGGGGCATTCTTGGGATAATTTGCACGTCGCTAGGAATCTCTTGTTATCTGATTTCTCGACAATGTATTCTTTCCTCCTAATCAAATGCCACAAACCGACTGCGATGCAGATTTCATCCTTGTCCCAAAAAACAGAGTCCTTGGAGAGCTCATCAATATTAATGAAATCATCGTGATATACTGCGGAATCACGAGGCCGGGGGGGGGACTAATGGGACAACAAAATTACTCATGTGGTCGGTGTCGTTATCCGCCACTGCTTCACCCTCACTCAAATCTGGGAACATCATCCCAAACAGTTTTTGCATACCCCCTTCCTCCTGGATCCAAGCAGTCCACTCTACGAATAACGCCCTGTTCATCTGCCTACCATCATGGTATAGATTGGTCTCGCCCTCGCTCTCCGAGGTCTCCGAGCTCTCATCAGGATCAGGGACGTAATCTTCATCATCCGTTCGCTCCTCGTTATTTTGGACCGATTGATTGAGGTCTGGAATTGCATTATCATGGATGATAGTTTCATGATTCGCCGGATCCGCACCAACGTTGTTGCTCTCGCTGAGATATACGCCCTCATACCAGTTACTAGATGCAGCAACCCTCCCAAAATGTTCCAAATCTGCATGCCAATTACTATCTTGGTTGTGAAAATCAAATGAGCCAACATACGACCCGGGTTGATCGAAGGTGGGGAGGGAGGATGCCCCGGCATGTGAAGATGATGGCCCCGCATGTGAAGAAGATGCCCTGTCGTTCGTCTTCACGAATATCGTTGGCGTCAAACCACCATTGCATAATTCAAATAATTTCTCATCTCTTGTCAAGTGTGATTTGACACTCCGTCCACGGTTGTTCATCCTCAGATAAGAAATATCAAAATCAGAGACCGTCAGGTTGCAATAATAAGATATGAGGTATCTCAAGTTGTAAACGGTTATCCCGTCAGAAGATAATGGGATAGTTATCTCTTGGCCACCTTCATAACTACAACCATCCCATTTACCCCCGTATTTAACGTTCACGTAGACCAAATCCATCTGTAATCACATAATTAAATTTTAATTAATAAATCATCAACTGCAAATAAATATAAAAACAACAAATTAAACACATAAAATATACCAATTTCTTTAAGAGTACCAAATTCAATTCGAAATCACTATTGTATACTAATTTCGAATTAAATATTAAAAGAATTAATTTAACAAAATAATAATCAATTAATTTCAATATAAATCTATAGGAAGAATTTCTAAGCTCAAAAATTAAATATTATAAACTATTCATATTTAGAAAAAAATTGAAAAATAACGGTATAGCCAACCGGCCGGTCTATTCACCGGAAAAGTGATTTTCCGGCGACCGGAATAAGCGACCGGTCGGCCTTTTTCCGGTGTCGGAATGACCGGTTGGCTATGTCCAAATTTTTCTCTTTTTTTCCTTAACATATTTATAAATTCTTGTAGTTCAAACATTAAAAATATTTTAATATTTCGAATTAAATCATTTAAAAGAATTAATTTAAACAAAATAATAATCAATTAATTTCAATATAAATCTATAGGAAGAATTTCTAAGCTCAAAAAATAAATGTGATAAACTATGCATACTTAGAAAAAAAAAATGAAAAATTATGGTATAGCCAACCGGCCGGTCGGTACACCGGAAAAGTGATTTTACGGCGACCCGAAATCACATTTTATTTTTGTACTTATAAAAAATTAATTTAAACAAAATATATATCAATTAATTTTCAAAATAAATATACAAACTATTTTTTGTATATTTATTTTGAAAATTAATTGATATATATTTTGTTTAAATAAATTTTTTAAAGTGATTTAATTAAAAAAATGTATACATATGTGATGTTTGAAACATTAAAATTTATATTCATATTGAGAAAAATAAAAGAAATTTTTTGGCATTGGCAACCGGCCAAAGTGGTGCCGGAAAATGGGCAACCGGACCCGATTTCCGGTCGCCAGAAATTTAACATTCCGGTCGCCGGATTGGCCGGTTGCCTATACCATTATTTTTCTTATATTTTTGTAAGTAAAAAATGTTAATCACATTTTATTTTTGTACTTATAAAATAGTTTGTATATTTATTTTGAAAAGTAATTGATATATATTTTGTTTAAAAGATATTTTTTTAAGTGATTTAATTAAAAAATGTATATATATGTGATGTTTGAAACATTAAAATTTATATTCATATTGAGAAAAATAGAAGAAATGTTTTGGAATTAGCAACCGGCCAAAGTGGTGCCGGAAAATGGGCAACCGGACGTGATTTCCGGTCGCCGGAAAATTAACATTCCGGTCGCCGGATTGGCCGGTTGCCTATATCATAATTTTTCTTATTTTTTTCTAAGTAAATAATGTTAATCACATTTTATTTTTGTGCTTATAAAATAGTTGTATATTTATTTTGAAAATTAATTGATATATATTTTGTTTAAATTTATTTTTTTTAAGTGATTTAATTTAAAATGTGTATATGTATGTGATGTTTGAATTTCAAAAATGAATTAAGTGATTTTAAGTGATTTAATTAAAAATGTGTATATATATGTATGTGTATAATTAAAAGTTGATTTCTCCGGCGACCGGAATAGGCAACCGGTCGGCCTTTTTCCGGCTACCTAATGACCGGTTGGCTATACCAAACTTTTCCTCTTTTTTTTCTTAACATATTTATAAATTTTTGTAGTTCAAACATTAAATAAATTTTAATATTTCGAATTAAATCATTTAAAATAATTAATTTAAAGTAAATAATAGTCAATTAATTTCAATATAAATCTATAGGAACAATTTCTAAGCTCAAAATTAAATGTGATAAACTATTCATACTTAGAAAAATATATGGAAAATAATGGTATAGCCAACCGGCCGGTAGGTTCGCCGGAAATATGATTTCTCCGGTGACCGGAATAGGCAACCGGTCGGCCTTTTCCCGGCTACCTAATGACCAGTTGGCTATGCCAAACTTTTTCTCTTTTTTTTCTTAACATATTTATAAATTTTGGTAGTTCAAACATTAAAAATATTTTAATATTTCAAATTAAATCATTTAAAGAATTAATTTCAACGATATAATAAGCAATTAATTTCCAAAATAAATTTATAAACTAATTCCTAAACATAGAAGTTCATTTTCGACATGTTAAAAAAATTCAATTTATTTCCAAAATAAATCCCTAAACTACTTACTATACTAAGCATATAAAAAAATCGATATTAAAATTTACCTATATTATTGGATAATCCAAAAACACGATTGAAGAAGAAGATGATGAAGCAGGCGTGACACGATATCCTCCTTGATAAACCCTTATAATGGCTCGTCTTCCTCAGCTCAGCTCAGCTCAGTTCTTTAGCTCGGATGTTGATAATGCCTCCTTTTCTCCCAACAATTTTTTTTTGTTAGTCTGTTTATTTTTGAATTCTATTTGCAATTTTCATTGTTGTATATATTGAGTTTTGTGTGGGGTGGGTTGACATAGGATACCAAAATTTATTATTCGTATACAGAGTATAGATTTAATTATTGTAGAAAAACAGTCAAAAATTCAATAGCATTATTAATAGCCTTATTCACGCATGCATGCAAACAGTAGAGACTCAGCAGAGTCACATGGAATTATTGTAAAAAAACAGTTCAATATCATTCAATTCATATGATTCATATGCATGCATCGTTGCACAAAATTTATTAGCTGTGAAAAACAAAAAAATAAAAGATAAATTATAATAAATGAAAATAGTCACTTACTTCTTGGTCGGTTCGTTGGATTGCTACTTTTTAAATATAAAAGTGGGTCCATTACACATTAAAATATTAAATAGGGCACTTTTACAATTTCATTTGTTTATAGGGGTACTTTTTCCATTACCCTTTTAAATGGGGCATTTTCTCCTATTTGCAGAAAAAATAATTTCTACATTAGACATATAAATAAACATGATCGTAATATAAGCATAATTACATGATATTTAACTATGATTGTGAAATAATTTAATTGTTTTATAGAGTATCCATACTTATACTACGATCATGTCTATGTTGGAAAAATTGAGTACAAACTTGCCGGGCATACAAACGTAAATGAAGATTACAACGAAAATAATAATAATAATAATAATAAAAGTCGAGTCGAGGAAAACCCTCTTTCCGCAAGACGAAATACGCCCCGGTAGTGCTCTCGGTAATAGCGTATCGTCCCCAAAGATAAAACGACTTTCGTCTCGTGAGTAGCAGCACCGCAAAACTCAAGAGCTCCGGCGAACTGGATATAGGTGAAAACTGAGCTCGAACAATGAACAAAGGAGAAATATGCAGCAAGATGCGATTTTAAGTCTTATGCACGTCCTTCAAATGCCTACAATCCCCTCTATTTATAAGCTGCTCACTATGTAGGGGAATTTAATGCATTAAATTCATTAATCAGCCATAAAGGCTATTTGAGGTAGTGGTGGAGATGAAAGGTGAAAAGGCTGACTGTTCATTTGAAGAGTCACCTGACTGTTCAGTTGAAGAGTCACCTTCCAGAACCTCTTCCGGATGGGCTACACGAGCTGGGCCGAGCTAAGCTAGGCGCTGAAGCCTAAGTGACGAAGCCGAAGTGACTAGGCCGAAGCCGAAGTACCGAGGCCGAAGCCGAAGACCAAAGACCCGAGGTCGAGGCTGACGCCGAGGCCGAGCCCGAAGACCGAAGCCGAGGTGCCTAGGCCGAGGTGCCTAGGACGAAGTCGACCACACATCCACTTAGTCTACTTGATACTTAGCCCACTTGTTTAAACATCATACTTATACTTCTTTCAAGAAAGAAGTAACTCTCCACCAAACTTAGAATATTTATATCTCACTCACCGGAAATCGGTTTTGAGCATATAAATACACCTCGTTCATCTACTCCGCGAGTAGAACAATAATATAATATTTAATTTAATTAATAAATTAAATATTAATTATTATTTATTTGGTCAAAAGCCAAATTTCCAATAATCCCCCACATGAGTGAGATAGCCATATGCAAATGTATGCAAATGCAAAAGCTCAGTCCTCACGAGGTATAAAAGTATTAGGATAGGTAGTTTGTGACTTTGAACCTTCCATAGTCAACACCATCAGGTACACAGGCGGCATAGTAGCGCAATGCTTTGAACTATTCCTCCATAGCGTGCACCGAGACAACGCTGTTAACGCTTATACACCTCAACCTCATCCGTTCTCACGTTTTGTATCCATTTCGGCCTTGGACACCCCTTTGGATTCATAAGTGTTTCTTTAACGAAGCGGCCTCACTTCACACTTACATAGGTGATTCTTTACCGAGTATCTTGCCATACTCAACCTCCTCGAGGTATTTAGGAATCATTAAAAGTCATAGACTTAACCTCACCACTAGGCAAGCTTTCAACACTCAAACGCTTTCTAGGGAATAGATAAATGTGAGTGTTTTCACACGAACTTTCATAGCTTAGTTTTCCCATTGAACCAAGTTCTTGGGGTTTCCAATCATCATGGTTGGGTTACCACTATGATAATTTTTAATTTATGGATTTTACTCTCATTCCCTCTAGCAACTTATTCATTTGATCACGGTTTAACCCTTTGGTTAGTGGATCCGCTAGATTATCCAACGACTTTACATAGTCGACTGAGATAATCCCAGTTGTGATCAAATGTCTCACGGTATTATGTCGTCGACGAATATGTCGAGACTTACCGTTATACAAACCACTTTTCGCCCTACCAATAGCCGCTTGGCTATCGCAGTGAATCATCACCGGAGGCAATGGTTTCTCCCAACATGGAATGTCCTCAAGAAAGTTTCTCCACCATTCGGCTTGTTCACCAGCTATATCCAAAGCTATGAACTCAGACTCCATGGTGGATCGGGCTATACACGTCTGTTTTGTGGATCTCCACGTAACAGCTCCACCCCCAATAGTAAACACATACCCACTTGTGGAAAGCGAGTCTTTCGTGTCCGAAATCCAATTCGCATCACAGTACCCTTCAAGTACCGGGGGGTATCTAAAAAAATGTAGCCCATGACTTTGAGTATACTTCAAGTATCTCAAAACTCGTACAAGAGCTCTCCAATGCTCTTTGCTTGGATTGCTCATGTAACGACTTAATTTATTCACGGCACATGCTATGTCGGGTCTAGTACAATTTGTAAGATACATTAAACATCCTATGACACGAGCATAGTCTTTTTGAGCAACCGACTCACCTCGGTTCTTGCTCAAATGAACATTAAGTTCAATAGGAGTTTTAGCGGGCACGCTATCAAAAGCGTTAAACTTCTTGAGCACTTTCTCAACATAGTGAGATTGTGACAAGACAATCCCATCGGATTTCCTTAGTATCTTCATACCAAGAATAACATCCGCTAAACCCAAGTCTTTCATGTCAAAGTTCCTCTTTAACATGCTTTTCGTTTCGTTAATTACACGGATATTGCTACCCATAATTAACATGTCATCTACATAAAGACACACAATAACATATCCGTTATTTGTGTTCTTAATGTAAACACATTTGTCACATTCGTTTATTTTAAAACCATTTGAATGCATCACACTATCAAATTTCAAGTGCCATTGAAGTGGCGCTTGCTTCAATCCGTAGAGGGACTTAACCAGTTTGTAAACCTTCTTTCCTTGACCCGGTTCTACAAATCCTTCTGGTTGTTCCATATAGATTTCCTCCTCTAAATCTCCATAGAGGAAAGCAGTTTTCACATCCATTTGATGTATCTCGAGATTGTGCAAAACAGCAATCGCAAGAAGCACCCTAATAGATGTAATCCTTGTTACAGGAGCATAGGTATCGAAATAATCGTACCCTTCTTTCTGCTTAAACCCTTTGATAACCAAACGGGCTTTGTACTTGTCAATTGATCCATCGGCTTTGTATTTCCTTTTAAGGATCCATTTGCATCCTAAGGGTTTGCACCCTTCGGGCAAATCAACCAACACCCAAGTGTGGTTTTGCCTTATGGAATCAATTTCACTTTGTACCGCTTCTCTCCAAAGCGAACTATCCGATCTAGAAAAAGCTTCTTTGATCGTCGTTGGTTCTTGATCCAACATTAACACTACATAATCCGGACCAAATTGCTTTGGTTTCCGAACTCTACTACCACGTCTTGGTTCACTATCTTCCGGATTAGACCTTTGTCGTTTACGTGACTTAGGTTCTTCATCCTCGAATTTAGAACTCGTGGCTTTACCTTCAATTCTATTGCTAGAATTGGATTCAACATTACCCTTGTCTTTACAAGGATAAATGTGTTCAAAGAATATCGCATTCCTTGACTCGATCGTTGTTCCCACAGTCATGTCGGGTACTTCCGACTTATGGATAACAAAACGATAGGCGCTGCTGTTATGCGCATACCCAATAAAGATGCAATCAACCGTTTTAGGGCCAATTGTAACTTGTTTAGGTAGAGGCACTTCAACCTTCGCCAAACACCCCCACACTTTAAGGTATTTGTACGATGGTTTCCAACCTTTCCATAACTCATAAGGAGTAACATCTTTACCTTTGAGTGGAATCTTGTTTAATATATAGTTGGCTGTCAAGACAACTTCCCCCCACATATTTTGGGGCAACCCTGAACTAATCAACAAAGCGTTCATCATCTCCTTAAGAGTTCGATTTTTACGTTCAACAACGCCATTTGATTGAGGTGAGTAAGGAGCCGTCGTTTGATGAATTATACCACTTTCGTTGCATAATTCCTCAAACGAAGCAACATATTCGCCACCTCTATCACTTCGAACACTCTTAATTCGACCACTTAGTTGATTTTCGACTTAATTCTTGAAGTGTTTAAACGCTTCAATAGCCTCATCTTTACCTCTTAAAAGATAAAGATAACAATATCTCGTGCAATCATCGATGAACGTGATAAAGTACTTCTTACCACCACGAGTTTGCACATACTTTAAATCACACACATCGGTGTGAATTAAATCAAGAGGTTTCGTGCTCCTCTCAACCGAATAAAATGGTTGTTTTGTCATTTTCGCCTCAACACAAATTTCACATTTGTTTTGAGTGTTAACTTCATTTAACTTTAGTAAATCTAAATTTACTAATCGTTTTATAGCATTTGGATTAACATGTCCTAATCTACAATGCCATAAATCAGAGCACTCAAGCATATAAGAGGAAGTAGTAGCATTTTCATTATTCTCAATAGATTTTGGTACATGACGTATAGCCAATACATTCAACCTAAAGAGACCATCAGAGAGGTAACCCTTTCCAAGGAAAGTACCACTCTTTGATAAAATAAACTTGTCAGACTCAAAAACTAGTCTAAACCCCTTATTAACTAGAATAGAGCCCGAGACCAAGTTCTTTCGGATGTCGGGAACATGCAGCACGTTTTTCAAAGTTAGAGAATTTCCCGATGTAAGCTTTAACACCACATCTCCAACTCCGACAACCACGGACGACGCTTGATTCCCCATGTTGAGCTTCCTCCCCTCAACAGCTTGATAGGTAACAAACTTGTTCCTATCGGCACACACGTGCGCAGTAGCGCCAGTGTCGATGAACCAACCTCCTCGATTTTCGACTTGGTTGACCTCCTCGGTGACCACAGCCGAAAAATCTTCTTTCACCCACTCGCCGTCTTTTTCGGCGACGTTGGCAGCATGCTTCTTCTTCTTTTTGTTCTTGGGCTTCTTGCAGTCCTTCGCAGTATGCCCATGCTTGCCACAATTGTAGCAATCACCATCAAATTTCTTCGATGGTCCCTTCGCCTTGCCTTTATCTTTAGCATTTGGTCGATCACGTTTGTTGGAGGGACCGCCCTTCTCCATCAAGTTCACCTTTGCATCAGCCGATGCCTTCGGTTTATCTTGATTGCGCACATCGGACTCGATGCGAAGCTTCACAATCAAGTCTTCAAGAGTCATTTCCTTTCGCTTGTGCTTAAGGTAGCTCTTGAAGTCCTTCCAATTCGGGGGCAACTTCTCGATCAACGTTGCAACCACGAACGCGTCCGGAAGAGCCATCCCCTCAGCATGGACGTCATGTACAATGAGTTGAAACTCTTGTACTTGCTCCATCATCGGTCGAGTATCGACCATCTTGTAGTCCAAGTATCGTGCTACCATGAACTTTTTCATACCCGCGTCATCGCTACGGTACTTCTTGTCTAACGCCTCCCAAATTCCTTTGGAGGTGTTGACACCGGAGTACACATTGTACAAGCTATCATCCAAGGCATTTAGGATGAAATTCTTGCACAAGTAATCTCCATTTCGCCAATTGTCGTAGAAGGCTCGAACATGGAAGTTCGCATCCTCCGCACTTGGAACCGGTGGTTCATCTTCCGTTAGGAAGTTCGCCACCCCCAATGTTGTTAAATAAAACAACATCTTTTGTTGCCATCTTTTGAAGTCGGCTCCTCCGAACTTCGGTGGCTTCTCGGCGGGTGGCATCACCCTAGGTGCTGAGTTCACTCCCATAAGGGAGCCACTTGGGTTAAGCCCGAAGGCACCCATAGTCGAGCCCACGAATGACGCTCCAACAGTTCCACTAAACGTGGAACCAACAGTCCCACCGAAGGTGGCACCAACAGAGCCGGTCGTACCGGAACCTCCGCTTGATAGGAATGGATTATTCCAAACCCATGAACTTGAAGGCCTAGCCGAGGCCGAGGTGGAACCGCCAGTGTTGGACATTGCCGAAGTAGTAGTGAAGGTCGGCAACGGCATGGTCGAGGGAGCAGCAGTCGACGATATGGTGGATGGCATCGTCGAGGACACGATGGACGGAGTGGTGGAAGCCGAGGTGGTAGAATCGGTGGAAGCAGCAGCGCTCGTCATCTTCAGTTACGTCGGAAGGCAAGTAAATATTTCGTCTTGCGATTGTTGGAAAAATTGAGTACAAACTTGCCGGGCGTACAAACGTAAATGAAGATTACAACGGAAAAAAAATAATAATAATAATAAAAGTCGAGTCGAGGAAAACCTCTTTCCGCAAGACAAAATACGCCCCGGTAGTGCTCTCGGTAATAGCGTATCGTCCCCAAAGATAAAATGACTTTCGTCTCGTGAGTAGCAGCACCGCAAAACTCAAGAGCTCCGGCGAACTGGATATAGGTGAAAACTGAGCTCGAACAATGAACAAAGGAGAAATATGCAGCAAGATGTGATTTTAAGTCTTATGCACGTCCTTCAAATGCCTACAATCCCCTCTATTTATAAGCTGCTCACTATGTAGGGGAATTTAATGCATTAAATTCATTAATCAGCCATAAAGGCTATTTGAGGTAGTGGTGGAGATGAAAGGTGAAAAGGCTGACTGTTCATTTGAAGAGTCACCTGACTGTTCAGTTGAAGAGTCACCTTCCAGAACCTCTTCCGGATAGGCTACACGAGCTGGGCCGAGCTGAGCTAGGCGCTGAAGCCTAAGTGACGAAGCCGAAGTGACTAGGCCGAAGCCGAAGTACCGAGGCCGAAGCCGAAGACCAAAGACCCGAGGTCGAAGCTGACGCCGAGGCCGAGCCCGAAGACCAAAGCCGATGCCGAAGCCGAGGTGCCTAGGCCGAGGTGCCTAGGACGAAGTCGACCACACATCCACTTAGTCCACTTGATACTTAGCCCACTTGTTTAAACACTTATAAACATCATACTTATACTTCTTTCAAGAAAGAAGTAACTCTCCACCAAACTTAGAATATTTATATCTCACTCACCGGAAATCGGTTTTGAGCATATAAATACACCTCGTTCATCTACTCCGCGAGTAGAACAATAATATAATATTTAATTTAATTAATAAATTAAATATTAATTATTATTTATTTGGTCAAAAGCCAAATTTCCAACAGTCTATTTATATACAATTTGATGTTTAAGTATTATCATACTTACCGACTTATTGTATACAAAATCATACTTATAGCAATATAAATAAAAGATCATATTAAAATTAATGGTGCAGATATATTCTTATTTTTCATGACCAGAGCTTATCTTTATATGATTCATTATATTGATTAAATTATTACGACAGTGATATGAAATTTGAGACAATGAGACGAGTAAATTGAAACTACTCCAAACCGGAGGGGGTGAAACTGCACAAGTGGCATAATAAACAAGTATAAATATGTGATTATGATTAAATTAGAATAAAATAATGATAATAAATATATTTGATTATAGTACACGAGAACATGCAAGTTACAAGGAGCTTTACTATATTTTGAAAAGACAAGCAAGAAAAAAAAAGGAATCTTTTTAGACAAAAAAATACAGGCATGATCAAATGATTAGTAACATAAAGCATCAATAAGTTGTAATTATTTTAATTGTTAGTGGTGGATTTGTAACTGACCCCGTGCCCCAGTGTACGTGGATGGTTAAATATATTATTTTAATACAGTTTGATGAATTTAAAACTAGTTATGTGAAGGTTCTTCCTGCCTTCAAACTGATTTAATTAATTAATTAATTAATTAATTATAGCTTGGAATTATCCATAAATTATCATCTCTCCATAAGCTGTTGTGCTAACTCAACAAGAATAGCTAATATGCACATTAGGTTAACATAATCAATAGATGTGGGTAGGGCCTTTATATATTGGGACACACTTGGGTCAGCCGGAGGCACCGTGCGGCCGGGCTAAAATAATAGCACTTTTATTCATATAGATTGACACTTTTCTGTATAAAGATTGACACTTTTAAAAATTGTCATTTTATTCGTAAAATAATTATGTTAAAGATTGACACTTTTATTCATATAAATTGACACTTTTCTGTATAAAGATTGACACTTTGGGCCCGGCCGCACGATGTCTCCGGCTGACATAAGTTTTTGTCTTATATATTTAATAATACACCCCAAAACAACTATATCTGCTTCCTTGGAGTGGCAAAATTGTTGATATGGCCCAATGGGCTTTTAATCAATGCCCCAATAAGATTATAGTCAATAACATTTTGACCTATTATTTTGAACTCGTCAATAATTGATCCATTTCGTTTGGATGGCAGTAAAGTCGTTTGGATGGCGGGAAAAAGTAAAGTAATCAGGATTGATTTGTGAGAGAGCAACAATCATCATTTGCTAGAGAGACGAGAAATTCTTAATTACAATCATGAAACAGGGGGAAAATAATACTTAATTTGGGATGGAAAATAGAAATATGAGTATTTCATGTTTCAGGATTCTCATTACTTTCCTCATCCAAATAAATTTGGCTTAAATTTTTTTGAATTAGATTACTTCCCCTTAGCAGAATCCATGCCAATCAAACACACACTAGAAAATTGCAAAATGATGAAAAAAGGAAAGAAAAAATGAAAAGGGAATGGAACTTTGGTAGAAATTGAAATCATAGTACTACCTTCGTCCCTTTCAAGTTGTTACATTTTTTTTCAGCATTTGTGTCAAGTATTTTCGAGCGTCTTGATGACGAGTTTTAAAATAGTTTTTTAAAGAATTTTTTCTTTTACGGGATACTGTAAGTGCTGTAGTATCCCGTAAAAGAAAAAAAAATTAAAAAACTATTTTAAAACTCGTCATTAAGACGCTCAAAAATACTTGGCACAAATGCTGAAAAAAAATGTAACAACTTGAAATGGACGGAGGTAGTACTATATAACATTGAAATTGTGTTTTATTTTGTCAATCATACAAGTATGGCAAAAGGAGAACATGATTTCCCTTATATAAAGCCACCATCAAATCACTTCGAACTTTTGCTTTAAACAAAAATAATAATAAAATGGAAAAGGAAAGGAAGGGCGGATAATTATCCCCACTTCTTTTAGGGCAATCCCACTATATCATTGATATTGGCTTTCCTCTATGAGAAATTGACCTTTTCCATTTATGAAATTCATTTTCCAATGACATCCTTGTCTTTTAACTACTACCTTTTTTGTAGGGGGTTTAGCTATCTATATTCAATATAATCTTGGCAAAAAAAATACAATCTAGCAACATGATACATCGAACTATATGAAATGCATTTACGCATAGATGTTGTAAATGAATAAAACACATAAAATGGACCAAATTATTTCATCGATCAATTCTTGAAAGAACAAATTCTTGTAGTGCAAGAGTTCTTGAATACTAAAACAGAGTTGTCAAATCGGATCCAGCCCATGAAATTTTGGAATTAGCCCAGTCCGAATATAGTGAAATTTTTTACCCGGCCCAAAATTAGTCGGATCTCCATAATTAGCAAGGCTTTGATGCTACCATCATTGCAGGCCGTTTATGAAAAAATATATGCATAAAAAGGGTTAATGATGCCAAAATACACAACTTTTAACCCAATTTTTATTTTTTCCGCAACTTTACAAAAATTCCTGTAAATAAACAACCTTTAGCACTTGTTCGATTTTTCTTTGATTCTTATTTCCGGTGGCCAGAAAAATGATGTGGATTCGACGTGGCAATTAGGTTAATTTGTCGGTTTGAGCTGGAAAAATACGACGCCGTTTCGACCATAAATGCCATCGTTCTTCACCAACAACTCAAAAAGAGAGATGACTAAGGATGTGGAGGTAGGCGGCGCCGCCGATTACGGCTCAAAGGACTACCAAAACCTGCCACCGGCACCGTTCATCAACATGGAGGAGCTGGCAAGTGGTCATTGTACAGAGCCGCCATAGCCGAGTTCATTGCCACCTTGCTCTTCCTCTACGTCACCGTCCTCACCATCATTGGCTACAAGAGCTAGAGCGCAGCCAACCAGTGTGGCGGCGTCAACATCCTCGCCATTGCCTGGGCATTCGGCGGCATGATCTTCGTCCTCGTCTCTGCGCGCACCGCCAGCATCTCCGGTAATTATTAACCCTAATTAATCAATTCTCGAACAATTAATCGAAATCCAGCATAACTTTTTGCTAATCGATTGGATGCAAGGGGGCCACATAAAATCCGGCAGTGACGTTCGGGCTCCTGCTGGCCCGAAAGGTGTCGTTGGTTCGGGTCGTGCTATACATCGTGGCCCAGTGCTTGGGCGCTACCTGCGGCTGCGGCCTTGTGAAGGCATTCCAGAAAACCTACTACGTCGAGTACAGCGGCGGCGCCAACTCGCTTAGCGACTGCTACAACACCGTCATCGGACTGCTACAGCACCGTCATCGGACTGGCGGCGGAGATCATCGGAACTCTCGTCCTTATTTGCATTCAAGACGACGACATTTATGGTCAAAATGCCGTCGTATTTTTCCAGCTCAGACCAACAAATTAACCTAATTGCCACGTCTAATCCACATCATTTTTCCGGCCACCGGAAATAAGAATTAAGGAAAAATCGAACAAGTGCCAAAGGTTGCGTATTTACAAGAATTTTTGTAAAGTTGCGGAAAACATAAAAATCGGGTTAAAGGTTGTGGATATTTGGCGTCATTAACCCTCATAAAAAACGTAATCCAATTATCAAGTACTACCTTCATCCCTACTTATTAGTCCACATATGTTTCAAACATAACCTGTAAAAGAAAAAATAATTCAAAATTATATTTTAAAACACATTCTAAATTTCAGTGGAAACGCGTGTCGAAATGTTTGAAACAAATATGGACTAATATGTAACTATGGAGTTAATATATATATCATCTCTCACACGCACATTCTAGAAAAGGTTTGTATGTCAGACTCAAAATCAAGGGACCACATCATCATAGTGTGTTCCATTTAAAAATCGTGCTGCATCAGATAGTTGGTTGTTCAAAAGAAAATACACACATTTTACTTTGAGTGAACAATTAATATACCCTTTTAGCACATAAAAACACAATATATGCCCAATACTTAATTTTACTCAAATTTTGCCCATTTTTTTAGAAATGGCCCTAAAATACCCTCAAGCCCAAAAATTAGTTTCCCCCCACTTTCTCTCCTACTACCTCACGCTACCCCCACCCCCATTTAATTTTCATAAATTGGCTTTCAACTCCCCCTTTCTCCAAACCCTCTGTTTCTCTTTTCTCCATAGCCTCCACCCTCCCTCTCCGGCGATTCTACACCAATAGCTGCAGTGGTCTTGCGCCGCCATCAACGTCGTTCGTCTCTCTGACTTCCAGCGACTCTCTTCACTCCCATGGCGCCGCGAAGTTCTAAGAGGAAGAGGAAGGAAGACAGAACCGACGAGCAAACCGAACCAGCAGGCTCCCCTCTCCTTTGAACTGTTGAGATAGGAATGGGACAATTAGGGTTTGCTGCATTGATAGGAACCTTCCTTTTTTTTAGGGTTTTCATTGGATAACTTGAGTTAGGGTTTGAATGTTGGATGTAATGTTTTTTATGACAATATTTGGGGCATCTTTGATGTACTGGTTTGAATCTTGGATGTTTGGTTTGCTTCGTTTTGATACTTCTATTACTGAGCAATAGGTTCATTTTTATGTTTTCTGTGCTTTGTTGAAGATTAGAATGGGATGATTTGGAGAATTTGTGTTCTGCGTTTTAGAATTTTGTGATTTGGTCAGAATTTGCACATGTTTTGTTAGAAATTCTTAATTTCTGATAATCTGTGATAATCAATGGTCATTTCTTATATGTTGGTTAGATTTTAAGTCTTTCTTACTATTATGTTAGAATTGATGTGAATTTGTGTCTTTCTGATTAGTTGTTTAGAATTTACGAAAATTTCAAAAGTTGGTTAGAAATTGTACATTTCTGACAATTTGTAATATGTTTAACTAAAATTAATGATCATTTGTTTGAAATTGGTTAGAATTAGTGGTATGTTTTCTGATGGGTAAGTTAGAATTTCGGAATATTGCGCCTCTTGGTTAGAAAATACTATAATATTTCTTACTATTATGTTAGAATTGATGTGAATTTGTGTCTTTCTTACTAGTTGGTTAGAATTGATGAATATTTCACATGTTGGTTAGAAAGTTGTACATTTCTGACAATTTGTAATATGTTTGTCTAAAATGAATGGTCATATGTTTCAAATTGGTTAGAATTAATTAGTAGTATGTTTCTGATGGGTATGTTAGAATTTCTAAATCAGCGCATCGATCTTGGTTAGAAGGTGTACATTTCTAACATCCTTTATTATGATTTGCTCTGATTTCTTACGATGCCTTTGTGATTCATCTTCCAACAAAAACTAGGTTTATCGTCAACAATCAGATAAAGCTACAGGAATGACGTCATGCTCGTCAAAAACAACACACGACTTTGTAGCTTGGGCAAAAGACAGCCGCGCTCCACATTCTTCATCTTCAAAGTGGTCGTCACTAGTCTACATAGTCGTCGACGCCGTGTGCTCGCCGGAAAGAGCGCACAGGTCTGAGCGGCGAAACCCTTGTGCCGTGAATGCGATCACCTTCGTCAAAGTCGACAGCTCAACAATCACGTCGTCTTCTCGTCGCTTGAGTCTTCACATTCACGTTATCTTCTCGCCGGGAAGAACGCCGTCGTCTGCCGGCCGAAACCCTAGCATCGTGAGCTCCTCATTCTCCAAAATCTCGTAAGGTACAGTAGAGCAAAATAAAAATATGCAGAATGGGGAATGAAGAGGATGGGCAAAATCACGTTCTAGTGTTGAAGAGAGAATGAAGAGAATGAAGAATGAAAAGAAAGGAATGATGAAGGTGGACAAACATTTTAAAATTCAAAGCATAAGGGCAACTTAGTCACATTAAATAAAAATTGGGCATTATTTGTGTATTTTTATGTTGTGGGCAAAATTTGATTTGTTAAGCTCTTAGTGGGCAAAAACATGCATTTCCTCATATATGTTTTTGCATTGCAGATGAGATGTGGGTTATAAATTTCGATGCATTACATTAAGCCACGTGTTGCATTATATGACATCTGAATATGCATTATAAAATATCTAATATTTTACTGGTCTATTTAATTAATGGTATTTATTTTGTGCATTGCCTACATTATCTAATAAACATAGGAAAAATATTAAAGATTACAATTGCTAAAATAAATTTGAAGCCAACATAACATTTAAATTAGAAAAATGACTCACCAAGCAATTAAAGTTATATTGTCCATTTGTGGTGCATTACGAACTGCATAGTTATGCATTAGTTTACATATAAAAATGCATTAATGCATTAGCTTACATATAAAATACAATATTAGCATTATTTTGAGTTTTATAATGTACTGCATTATCACGTATATAATGATGCATTACAAATACTTATAAAAATGCATTAATAAATTAACTCTTGTAACATGAAATATAAAAATGACATGAATTATATTTTAAAACTAATATGCAATATGTGTTTTATTCTTGAAATGAAATTATGCATTAAATGCATATATCAATGTTAGCAAGACATGCATTAAAATCGAATCTATGGCAATTAAGTAATACTAATAGAAAGAAAGAAAAAAAAATGAATATCGATTTATAATGATATACTATATAATATGATCGAAAGTGTAGGAAGAAATCTGTAGAATTTTTTTTTTAATTTTTAAATTTATTACATGAGAAATCTATAGAAAAGAGAGACGGGAGTAGTTACCATAAACTAATGCACACATCACACTAAATCCAATAATTTACGAAAGAAACGGTTATGAACAAAACTACAATTACATCATTAACCTTTAAGATATACTTAATTAAAAATTTAGAAGGAACTAGATCTTTGTACATGATCTCACCTCTATATATATATATATATATAGGGATGAATCTTATAAGTACCACTATCAATCTTGAGAACTAAGAACCAATCCTACTTTTCATCCAAAACTAATTAATAGTTGAGATTTAATCGTAATATATATATTACGTCTGCTTTATTGTTTACTTTTAATGCTTATTAGGGCAATTTTGGAAATGTTGATTTAAGGGATCCCACCAAATTCGGAATTAGTGCCCCATGTTCTCTGCACATGTAACTGAACACGAATTTTTTTCTAAAATTTGCATTCTTCATCCTTTTACGTACATTTAACGACAATTCAACAAATCCTATTTGTTTTGTTCATATTCTACAATGAAAATTGCTTAATTTATTTTCACAAAGCATTCAATACTTTTTGGCAGGATGAATAAGCAGATAATATAAAATAAGCATTAAAATAAAGAAGTTTTCGATGTTCACTTGTTTATGTTTATTTAATTGCTTTTTATAGTTTTATATTTAAAGAAGCATACACGAAAAAAAATTAAAGCTCTATTGTAAAAACATAAATTCTTATCTAAATAAGTATAATTTTATATCTAAATAAGCATAATTTTATACAAAAAAAATGATAAAACCACAAAAAGAGCTCTACAAAAATTTCCTAGAATAACGACGGAAAAAACCGTCGTAATAGGTCAAATATCCGTCGGAAAAGCATAATTCCGACGGATTTCCGACGGACACTTTCCGTCTTAAAAAAGAGCGTCGGCAAAACGCTACCGACGGATTTGTGGTCCGTCGTGCCCTGATACCGACGGAATGCCGACGGAAAAATCATCGTGAGTTTTGCCGGCCGGTCGCCGGCGCTGACAACAACTCCGACGGATTACTGACGGTTTTCCGACAGAGACCCCGTCGTATGAGTGGCCGGCCGGTCGCCGTTGCCGGTAATGATCACGACGGATTCCCAACGGATTGTTCATGTCGTTATATGGCCGTCGTAGATCCGTCGGATGTCTAATATTTTAATAATAAAAATATCCGTCGGGAATCCGTCGAGAAATGTGTAAAAACTGCATACATGCTTTTGTTTTTTGCTGTTCCCGCACCCTATTTCAATCCAACCAACGAATGAATAAAAGTAATAGTGTCAAACAATCAATAGCATCCAATAATATTCATAATATCCCATAATTTAAATAAACCAATGCTGGGATTACATAGTTTCCGTCTTAGTAATCCTACAGTTCTTATCAAAAGTCTAAATATAGTTAAACACCCATAAGTTCAATACAAGAAATATCGAATTAGAGCTGAATGGATATCAAGAGGGAGGTGGATGGTCTGCATCACCTCTGGACTGGCTGACTCATGAACTGCTCAAATAGACGCTGCTGAGCCTGCAATGCTTCCTGAAGCTGCTGTGTCTGCTCAGCGAGCTTCTCACGCGTCTCGCGCTCCTCCTCTAGCTGCTGCTGCATCTGAGATAAGCGATCGTCACAAGCTGTTTGAGGGTGGAAATGCGACGTGCCAGTGGAGACCTCACTTGCGATGCTCTTGGCGAGTTCACCTGCTCCAAACATTCTTTTCTTCTCATCGAGCTTTACAACATGCAGATAAACCTCATTGTGGTTGACCTCACGACCCTCAAGGCGCTCCTCCTCAATATAGTCCTCGATCTGACCCTATAATTTTGATGCAATAGGTGAATTAAAAAGAACAACTCAGAATTAAAAACAAAACATAACATAATGTGCTCTTCATATCTTAACAACAACATGATCGAATATAAAATTAAATTGGAGCACAAAATTATGCTTTTTGTCACTACCCTACAAATTCAGTCGTTCTCACTACCCTACAAATTTAATATTTTTGTCATGCATGGATGAATTCTGCACACACACTCACACACAGTATATATATATATATACTACAATCTGATTTTCGCTTCAAGTTTCATGAATATATATATATATACTGCAACCTGTTGCAATCTGCAAAATATATACTGCATCCAGTTCATAGCATCATTATCAAATATTAAAGCTCTTGATTCACAAAAACAAGCCCAAAAACATGCTGAAAATTTAACAAAATCATTGAAGCACATTCTCTCTCTCTCTTTTCTTTGACCTTTTTTTTCATAACACAATCATTAACAGCAGCAATTATAGCAACACTTGGAATTCAATCAACTAACAACATTACTTAACCAGCAGCTAATCACAGACAATTTACAACATCTAGCAGCTAACAAACAGCTAGATAAATCGAAGGAAGCAAGGTGCAAATTCAGGGGAAAAAGAAAATACCTTAAATAGATTTCAACCGACAGCAGAATCTTCGAATAGAGCAGAAAATGATGATTTGTTCCGGCTCTTTCCCCTGCAAAAGTCCACAAATTCTGCCCAAATTGTTTATTTTAGTTAAGTTTTGACCAATATGAATAAAGATTATTGCAACAAATGTGCTAGTGCATATTGATTATGTAACAAATGTGGCAAAATCTTGAATAAATTAACACATACATGACAATTAAATATATTAATGTGGCGGCACATACTACAAAACATGGCCTTATAAATTACTTATATAGAATGTAAATTGTTACTGTATTTTTTTATGGCACTTATAAAATATATAATTCCCATTTCTAAACACAGTTTATTCCTCCAAACTTCATCTTTATTCCCTTAAAACATATTCCTAAGAAATTTATCAAGTATATATCAAGCATTTTAATGATAGTATATAATTTGGAGGAGGTCCATTCAAATCCTTCTTCACTGTATATCATTTCACTATTACAAGAGGTGTAAATATATAGGAAACTAGTAGTTAAACTAAAGCAAGAATAATTTTATTCAAGATTTTGCTGATCAATTAGGAAACCACGTGCTCAAGATTAACTCAATAACCAATAAGGCCAAAAAAAATACAGTAAAATAGGGCATTAACAAGCAAGCGAATTAAATTGTTTATGATTGCTTGTGGTTAATTAAAGCTCTTGCTTTCTTAATTATTTTTTTCTAATTTTTTTGATTATCCCAACAACCTGTGTTGTCTCTTAATTAATCTTTGTAGTATTAGTAATTAACAACTTAGGTCCAGCTACCACAGCCATCATCATCATAATTATTTCCATTATTTAAATCAAAACATCAATTCAATTATAATCATAATATTACTATTTGATTGCCATTGCCAGCCACTGTTGATGTGATAGTAACTAAATGAGAGGGAGAGGGGCTCAATCCCACCATTCTTAACTCTGAAAGCTACATAATATTCAAATAAATCAATTACTACAGTTTACTTATTTGGGGAATAATTAAATTAAATTTCATCAGGTATTACAACAATGCATATTATGCTAAAGTGGGAGGGATCAGCACAACAGAGATAAACTTTCTAGAAGTAGATTTCCTATTTGGATTGGGTTTTCATTTGAATGTAACTCCCACAACCTTCCACACATATTGCTCCTACCTTCAGAGGGATATGATGGTGCAGCCTCAGCTCAATATTTCCCAAGACTCATCTATCTATAATTCGAGATCTTCAAAGCTACTCCATTTGTGTTTTAATGAGGATGAAGCCTCCCATCAACAGCAGCTTGCTGTTTAATCTTTTTACCGTGCTTTTTTTTTATTTTTTTTATTTTTACTGTAGATTCAGAGTAGAAGATAGTTAATGTTAATACCCTGTTTTACTGTATTTTTTGGCCTTATTGGTTATGTTGTTAACTGTTATCTTGTTTATGTAAATAAGATTCATTCACTCTTATTCTTGTTTATGTGTCATTCCTATGAAAATTCGAATAATCCTACTTTGACTATGAGGTTGGGGTTTATGTTAGATTTACTTAAGGAAAACTCCGCCCCTGTTGCCCATGTCAAGAAGCCATCAAGAAAGATTCTTCCGAAATTGCCCTCCGAGAACACCACCTTATCTGGAGAAAGGAAGAAGGCTACTTCTCAAAAAACCACGGCATCCAAAGAAACAGAAGAATCAAGAACAAGTGAAGCTGCAGCTGAACCTAAATTGGAGGCCATTTCAGGTTATGTATCTTTCCAAATTTGGTGTTATACGATCATCTTAAAAGAAAATGTGGAAGATGTCTGAATAAGTCTATATTCGAGCAAAGGGATGATGGAGTCGAGTGTAGTAAGGGAGTTGCTGGTGTCATTTTACCCATAGTCAGCGACAGAAGTTTGGTTGTTTGATATGTCTTTATTTTACTATGTTTGCTGAGTCGTGGAATTTGAAATCCTAATTTATGTGTTCTTGACTATGAACTCAAAAAGTACATAAATTCGAAACACAAGTACAAAAATTGAAAAGGCACAAAACAATTCATTTTATTGAGTGAGCATTTCTATAGTATGCAACTACAGAAAATCTGCACATCTGCACATCATATTATTTCAAATACAACTTTTTAAGAAGGCTCATTACACAGCAAAATTAGAAGCTGCATCCAATATTATCTCATTTAATGCACCGTCAACTAACGGAGGATGCTAACACTTGAAGAAGATGAAACTTGGCATACCTGAAACAGATGCTAGATGTTTCTCACTTTCCCGGCGAGCACGCTTGTTCGGCGAAGAAAATTTTCCGGCGAATGATACTGAGATTTAAACATAATGGGTCAATTTGGGGATTAGTGCGCAGAAACGATGATGGAAGAAAAGATATGGTACACATCTAATAGCGTTTATTACCTTGAGAGTGCAATGTACACCGCCGGGAGGGAGCGGCGATGATGATGGCGGAGCACCTACGGTGAATTGGACCTGTGCATTCCATTAATTAGTTAGAAGTAATAGAGAGAGAGAGAGGGGGGGAGAGAGAGAGAGAGAGTACCTCAGGGAAGGCAGTAGCGGCGTCGTTACCTTTCACAATTTGGGGAAAACAAACTTAGGGCTAGAATAAGGATTGGAGAAGAAAATAAAGTCCCGGCGAATTTTTTAGTTCCACGACGGAATCACGACGGGTAAAATCCGTCGGCCAATCCAAAAAATATTTAAAAATAGAAAATAAATAATTGAGACGACGGATTTATATCCGTCGTGTATCATCCGTCGTCCCTCCGTCGTGAACGTGTCGTAGAAAATTGGCGCGAATTTTTCCCGGCATAATCCGTCGTCTAATCCGTCGGGGCAGCCGTCGTCAATCGCCGGAGCAGATTAATGTCGGTACTCCGTCGTTAATCCGTCGGGAGGGGACGACATATTATTTGTCCGTCGGATAATCCGTCGGGATTTGAACTGTTTTTTTGTAGTCGATTATAATCCACGCATACAAAAAAAAAAAAAAAAAAAAAAAAAAAATTGAGCATTTTAAAATTCATAAAAAACATAATTTCATATATGAATAACCATGATTGTAAAAAATTATTATATATAAAAAACATGCTTATTTAGCACAAAATATATGCTTATTTCTTAGAAAAAAGAAACGAAATATAATTATTAAAAAAATATGTATGAAATTATACTTATTTAGAACAAACGACATGCTTATTTAGTAGAAAAAACAAGATATAATTATTAAACAATATGCATAAAAACATGCTTATTTAGAACAATCCACATGCTTATTTAGAAGAAAATATTAAACAAAGGAGTATAAGAAAAAAAAAACATGCTTATTTAGTATACAAGACATGTGGATTTATTATTTAGTGTCCGCCTTTTTTGTGTCCCCTAAGAGTTTATTCCAGGGCTAAGGTCTAGTTTCCAAAAATACTAATAATAACACCCAAAAACATTAATAACAGTAAAAAAATATGAAATCAAGACTAAAAAAGTATGAAATAGACACTAAAAAGCATTAAAAATGCATGAAAAAACATGTCAAAACCCAGACACTAAACCCTATATTTTCATGCGTTTTGTACTATATTTTCATGCTTATTTTATTATTAACGTATGCTTAAAACTTTTTTTTTAATAAACTGCTTAATTTTTTTTATTTATTATTTCTATGTTTATACTATAATCATTTTATTATTTTAAAATAATTTTTCATATTCAAAGAACCTTTCTTCATCGACGTGCCCTTTCAATAAATATCTATTACTACATATTCAAAGAACCAAGGCCACCCTTCCCACCAATAGTCACAACCCCAAGTAGTAGTTTGTTTCCAAATTTTCGTCGCATATCATCACTCACAGGCCACACCCCAGTTTTTTATTTGATGCTTAAAACCCCTACGAATAAGATAAAGATTAAAGAGAAGGAGAGATGGAGAGTGAAATATGTTGAAGAAGAAAGAAAGAGAAACAGACGGTTGGATAGAGAAGATGATTAATTATTGAAATCCTGCACATTAGGAGGAACGGTTAATATAATTAATTAAAGATTACAGTTATACCCCTAATTAAAGAAAAAACTGTCAATTCTCAAGATTAATCTCAACCTCTCATCTATTAAAATGGATAGTCCATATGAGTTCCTAGTTCTCAAGTTTTAAAAAGATTCTTATAATATCCAATCTCTCTATATATATATATATATATATCCCCAATCTTTCTCAAAAGATACTACATATTTTAGTTAGGTTTACAAAAAAAGAGTTAAAAAAGTTTGTAGGTTCCAATGGCACCGCCCTCCGAGAGTCTGCTCGCTCATCTGTAATTACATCTCTCTATATATATATATAGTATATATCTCTCTCTATATATATAATATATATAGTACTATATATATATATATAGTATATATATATATAAGATTTCTAGTGCATATATTGATGTTTTACTTAAGTGTGGGGGGAATTAGTGTTACTTTTCATATTATTATGTTTTGTTTTTAAGTCTTGAGTCATGTTAGTATGCTTAACCTTATGCTTGTTTCCTAACTATTTCTAATATGATTAGACTTGAGGAGAATTGTTGTCAAATTGTGAAGTCTTGGTATGTGAAAGAAGGTTGTAGGAACTTAAGTTGATGCAATTTTAGGTTGTGATTAATTTGTCAATTGTGATTATTTGTGGGGCATGCTACTTGCTAGAGAACTAGATGAGTGATTGTGATTCGGATTATGAGTGTTAATTTCCTTTTGCTAGCTATATAAGTTTGTTTCCTTGTGTGTGAGTATATTATAAAAAAATAAATAAAAATAAATAAATAAAATAAATAAAAAAGAAGAAGGTGAAGAAGAGTGTGGATTTGCTCCTCTTGTTCATTTTCTTAGAATTTGAATCAATGAGCATGTGAAACCACGTAAGGATGTTTCGAAGGACCTTCGAAAAATTCCACCTTACGAATATATCCTTGAAAAAAAAAAGAGAAAGAAAAAAAAAGAAAAAAAAGAAAAAAAGAAAAAGAAATGTGTGAATTTAAAAGGAAACATGAAACATTCTTGTTAGTTAGTGAAGGAAATATGTGAGATGTGTGTATATCGCAATCATAATTCTTTTGATCTAGTTGAGTTAGCGGGCAACATAGGTAGTTATAATTGATTAGGTTGTCATGATTTAAAATTGTTGTTGGTTTAAGTTCCTTGGTTTGTAGGTATGAAAGGTTGAGGCTTTGCATATTTGATGATGATTTGAGTTGAGTCTATATCATACTAGATAGTTTGCTTGAGGACAAGCAAAAGGTTAAGTGTGGGGGAGTTGTTTAGGTTATATTTGTTTAGTTTTATGTTTAGGATTTTTAGTTTATTTCTATTACTTTTAGTTGGTTTTTATTGTTCTTCGTCTTGTTTTATATTGAGGTTGGTGTTTTTGTGAATGGTAGTAATATGGAGAAAGATTCGAGAATTGGAGAGGAAAAATCAGGAATTGAAGTGGATTGAAGGAGGAAATGAAGTGATGATAGAGTCAAGGGGAAGAAACGAAGAAGTCGAGCAAGAAATGAAGAATTTCATAAAAGCGTCTGCCGCGATCGCTGGACTTGCCGCGATCGCTGGAGTGAGACTTGTGGAATTTCAGAGGCTAGGCTGCCGCGATCGGTGGACTTGCCACGATCGCTGTCGGCGAAAAAACTGCTTTCTTTTATTCCGTTTTTATTTTTTAGTTTTTTGAAAAAAGAACGATATATTGGAGGTTAGAAGAAGTTTTTAGAAAAACTTTTCACGGGATATAACTTTGGGAGGAAAAACCACTATGCAGAAGGCTGGGAAGAACAAGACTTGAAGTTGTGAATTTGGTGCTTAGATTTGTTTTGCAATTCAACGTAAGTTTTTTTCTTATGAGATACTTGTTCTTGATTGTTCTAATGATGATGAGTGGCTAAATTCTATTCTAGGATTCAGATTTCAGAAGTTGATAATTAAGATTCATGGATTGATACATGCTTGTTGAATAGATTATGCCTGTTTAATTTAGACGCTTGATCACCGTTTGAATTTCTTAATACTAGTTGAGATCGAGAGATAATTCTAGTATTGGATTGAGGTCTAATCAACATCGGTTTTGAATCGGAAACGTATGAATCGATTGCTTGTTTGTTCTTCATTGAATTCTTATTTGTGTAACTTGAATACGAGAGTTATGGTTACGGCTTAATTATGAATACGAAAGTTATTAATTAAGCAACTCTTAAGAATTTTTGATGAATGAATAAGTGCATGTATTGATCGTGAGTTTAGATTATTGACGGAAGATATTCTGAATCCTAGCTCTTTAATTTTTGGTTTTCTCTACGTTTATTTCTGTTAATTGCTTTATTTTAATTCTTAGTTAAAATATCAAAATTCCTTGATTAGAATGTTTAGGACGTTTTTAATTCTTGTTTTGTGTTAGTACTTTTAATTGAAAAGCCCTGCTAATTTTTCCACGAGATTCGACTTGGGTTAGCTTATTCGTCTACGATAGATCTCGTATAATTGCGAGAACCTAGAGTACACTTTTCGGTTGAACACGTACCTGTTCTATATGTCAGAATAAAAATTAATTTTACTTTATGATTTCGTCTCAAGATATTTATTAATATCAGCTAATTTTTCTGACCCGTTTAAATTTATAAAGTTTATGTACAATAGCAATTAAATATTACATGAAGGATCATCTCGTTCATGAAGCTAAATTATTTAAACTAGTATTGCACCCGCGCATCGCGCGGAGAATAATTATTTTAAATAAATTATCATTCCAAATATAGATTAAGATTATTCTTTTAGGGTTTGTTCGGTATGGTAGACATAATAAGGTGGGATAAGGTAAAAATAAACATGAGTTATCTTGAAGAGCACAAATGATAAAAACTTGAGTCTGTTTAATCTATGTATTTTCCCACAAATGATAAAAACTTGGGTCAGTTGGGCCTTATCATGCGGTTGGATTTTAATCTGGGTTGCACCACATCCATCCCACATGCCCTTATAAAAAAAATTCAACAAAAGTGTTACTGTTTATAAATAAAAATGTCAACTATCATGAACAAAATTGTCAAATTTTTTTACGCTCAAAATTTTTAATCCAACGCGTAATTGTTTAGTCTTGTATTTATTTATATTACATCTTATGAGTGAAGATAACATCTTCCACTTGTCGAGAAATAAAATACTATTACTCTACTATTTTTAGTCAAAATGTCAATTATCTCGTAAATAAAAGTATCAGCTGTTATGAATTAAAATGTCAATTATCGTAAATAAAGGATTCAATCTTTATAAATTTTAAAATTAATATAATTTGATATAGTTTTGAGCATGAACTTGACCTCTATGCAGGAAATTGTTTTAAAAAGGCACATGAGTAGACTATTTTGATCCATTTTGCATTGAGCATAACTTTCTAACCGTTATACATTTTTGAGTGAATCGAATCGTATGTTAAATAAGAGTTTGCAAGCTTTCTACATGTTAAATTTCACATCCGTTGGAGATGGGTTCAGCAAATGACGAGCTCATGAAAATGCTTGAAACTCACTGTTCTATGCATACTAACTGTTCGATAAAATGTTTCACTGAATTGCCAAGCTTCTTAATGAATGTAAACGAATTTTTGTGACTTATTTAGTATGTTGTGATCTTATTTTTGCCTCTAAAAGTTCTCCATCATGTCGGCATCCTAGTATGTAACTTATTAAATTATCGGACCTTCCAAGCTAAATTTTGGTCTATATGTTAGTCTTGAAAGCTAAACAAAATGTTGTGTGGTGATATGTTTTTGTCTAAACATAATTCTCATTATGGAATATTCACTTAGATAGAATTGGTTTGGTGTTAGAGTGTGCAGTGCAAGGATTCTGGAAATATATACTATGTGCTCATACATTCGTTTCTCTATGCGTGTTATTGCTTCAAATATGGCTACTTGAAAACTTTGACGCCCACAAGCTGTTCGTAGAAATGCTTTGTGTAGGTTTTACTTTTAAATTATGTCTTCATGAAATATTAAATATTCTATGATGTAAATGAATTAAGTTGTTTTCATGGCATGATTTTTGATTTTCAAAAAGAAATTGTTTTCTTAAGAGTTGGACTTTTAGTGCACGCTTCTAAATAAAAAGACGAGGTGACCTTCAATGGTGTTTTTATTAAATCAAACTATGAACCGGGAATAGGTAGACCTAGGGTGTTGATTACGAATCCATTAAGTATTGTCTTGGTATAAAGACCTAAGATTGTTAGAATGTCTTGTAGGAGACGTTGGCAATAGTACTCAAGGATCGGATTTACCTTTTGAGAAGTGAAAGGTGAGTTTCTATTTTCAAGAGTGGGTTAAATCCCCGCGTGGTAACTTTTCGAGTTTTAACTCTAAAAGCTTTTAAATTGATATGCATGCTAAATGTTTTACGGTCATAGCTTGTGGTTACGTGAGGAACGGTATCCCCGTATCCCATGGGCAGGTTTTTGCCATTTATTATACGATCGGCCTTGAGCTCTAATCAAGCCAAGGTAGTGTACACAGAAATCTGGACAAGTAAGAACTGAAAGACGTTGCCACTTGTCTCAGTAAAGACGGTTCAATTGAGTGGGATTGGCTCCCCACTAATTGTTCCGGGTTCAGTAACATAAGTATGCGAGGTTTTATAATGGTGCACCTATGATGCGAGCCTTAGCTCGGTTATTTGTTTTAACATATATATATAAAGGAGATTTTTCTAATTGTCCAAAACCCTTTATATATAAATGAGCATGCAATATCTATCTTTCTCAAATAAAATGTTTTCGGGGGCACGAAACTCATTGAGTACTTTTGTACTTAGCCCCCTGCGTTGTTTTCCCTAATGCAGGTTAGAGACGAGTCAGAGGCGGGAGTGATGGATTCCGATGTGGTTGGGCGAAGATCCTCACCGTTGACACCCTCATTTTGTCATATTCAGTTTGGATAAATGTTATCTTAATTACTCGATCAAACTAGACTTAATATTTTTTGGTCGATCATCCGATAGCGGGTGGTTGATGCCAACTCTTTTAATGCTTCCGCACTGCAAGGTCCGAAGTCCTCATACTTCGGGCCAACCTTATGTTTTTGGCTTGATATTTCCTTATTGTCCTGAACCTTATTTTGGAACTTAGCTGAAAAATTATTATGCGACTTTCTCTTAAGCTCTTTTATACATTTTTATATCCTTCTCGTGTTTAATGCATGGATCTCCCTTCACCCGTCGCGGCTCGGAAGATCCGCATAGGGCCGGGGTCCGGGTCGCGACACCGGCACTCCAAAATATTTCACAACATACTTGACAAACAGCTCTGCAGCAACTTCCGCCGGGCAAGCTTTTGGATAGGCAATAAAAATAGCATACTTGGAAAAGTGATCAACGACCACAAAAATCGAAGCCATACCGTTGACCTTCGGGAACCCGGAGATGAAATCCGTGGACACTGATTGAAATGGCTTGTCAGGAATAGGCAATGGCTGCAACAACCATGCCTCCTTCAGCTCCAATTTGTCTTTTTGACAAACCATGCAAGTCCGAACATACGTCTCAATGTCCTCCTCCATCTTCGGCCAAACATATCGTCGGTACAATAGTGTATGCATGCACTCGATGCCGGGGTACCCCGTCCACAGCGGGTCATGTGTCTCCTTCATTAGCTCCCATCGTAGCGCCTCCGTTGGCACATATGCACAATTTCCCTTAACAAATAGTAGCCCATCTTCCAGCCAATACCGTCTAGTTTGCCACTTCTCAACCTGCTCCACTAGCTTCACATAAGCAGCATCTGCCTTGGCTAAATCACAGATTCTGTCCATAAATCTGCTTCAACCAACGTTAAGGCGGAAACATATTCCTCAATCACTTTCCGGCTCAAGGCATCAGCAACATCGTTGTGCCTTCCCGGTCGATGCACCCACTGAAAATCGAACTCCCTGAGATACTCTTGCCATCGAGCCTGCTTTGGGGTCAGCTTTCGTTGCGTTTTGACGTAGGTATTTACTATATTATCCGTTACAAACCGTGAACTTGGTGCCCAACAAGTAGTGCCTCCACACTTCCAAACAATGTATCACGACCGTCATAAGCCACCGGGTGTCCCTCTTGCACGAGAACACTACCAATTGCCCTATCCGACGCATCCACTTGTACCTCAAATGGCTGATCAAAAACAGGCAACTTCAGCACCGGCTCCGTGGACAGGATTCCTTCAATCGGGCAAAAAGCAGATTCATACTTGTCCGACCATTCCCACTTTGCTTCCTTTTTCAACAAATCCGTCAACGGGTTCACAATTGAAGAATACCTTTTGATAAAATGTCGGTAGTAATTTGCCAATCCAAGGAAAGATCGCAAATCCTCCACCTTCGTCGGGGTTGCCCAGTCCAGTACCGCTTGCACTTTCTTACGGTCCATCATGATCTTACCCTTCCCGATCACATGGCCCAAAAATGTAATTTCTTCCCGATAGAATTCACACTTCTCCTTTGTCGCATATAGTTTGTTCTCCCTCAGCTTCAAGAACAAAGCCCTCAAGTGATCCACATGGTCATCCAACGATTCCAAATATACCACAATATCATCCAAATATACAACGACATACCGATCCAAAAACTCATATAAAACATCATTCATCAGATTACAGAACGTGGCTGGCGCATTCGTAAGCCCAAATGGCATCACTAAGAATTCAAATGAACCATACCTCGTCACACAAGTCGTCCTGGCCTCATCCCCTGGATCAATCCGCACTTGCCAATAACCCGACCTTAGATCGATCTTCGTATAGTACCAAGCCCTCATCAATTTGTCAAAGAGATCCAAGGCATTAGGAATAGGGTACTTATTTTTTATCATCACCTTATTCAATGCCCGATAGTCCACGCAGAATCATAACGAGCCATCTGACTTCTTTTGAAAGCTCATCCAACTGTTTCATCAACTCCACGAGCATTCGATACGGGGCCTGGGCAGGCGCCCACGAACCCGGCACCAACTCAATTTTGTGGTCCGTGGTCCGTCTCAAAGGTAACTCCTTTGGTAGCTTGGGCGGCATCACATCTGCAAATTCTCCTAACAAATCCGACACAGTATTCGGCACATCATAGCACACACCGGGCTTGACCTCAACCAATGCAACAAGATATGTGACTTCGCCACGCTTCACTCCCGACTTCAGTTGCATTGCAGAGATCATGCCCAACTTGCTCTTCTATGCTGCGAACTCATCCAAATATATGCCCGACACAAAAGAGGGACAACTCTCATCATAGATCATCAACCCTCCTAAGTGTGGCATCACAGCAACTCGAGCGGCAACAAAGAACTCATTCCCAAGTATAATATCAAAATCGTCAAGCGGGATCGCCATCAACGAGCCCAATTGGGACCACCATCCAAGTGCTAACTTGCATCACCACGTTGGACACTCCCGCAATCGGCTTGGCCTCTGAATTCACCGCCTTAATACGACTCGTGTGGAGTCAGATCCAAGCCCAATTGCTTCACCTCTCGGGCAACAATGAAGTTATGAGTGGCACCGCTATCTACCATCACCATCACTTGCATTCCATTCACCTTCGCCCTGACATACATCAAGCCCTTCCGACTCTTCTCTTCTTCTTGAATTGCCGTCAGTAACTGCAGAGGAATGACTTGTGGACCGGCGTTCTCTTCCTTCGACTCATCCGCCATCAATGCATTCAACTTTCCCCATTGGGGACACTCACGCATGTGGTGATCACTGTTGCAGATAAAACATCCATGTTTCTTATCGTCTCCGCCTTGATCTTTGTTATTACCGGCAGGCCGATCACTGTCCTTCTTCTTTTTCCAATTTTTGGCACCACTCTTCTTCTCCTTATCCTTCCACTTGCCAGTACCCTTTTTCTTTTGACCCGGCTTCCCCTTGTAGTCAATTAAGGCCTCAGCTGTAGATAGAGCGGTGGCTAAATCTTGGACTCGATGCTGCTTCAATTCCGTCTGAGCCCACGGCTGCAACCCAGAAATGAAGTTAAACAACTTGTCTTCTTCCGACATGTCCTCGATCTCCAGCATCAAAGACGTGAAATCCTTCACATAATCTCGGATAGAGCCCGTATGCTGCAATTTCCTTAGGGCGACGTCCCTTACAACCCACAAAGTGTTGCGGGGGAGGAACTGAACCTTTAATTCCGTGGTGAAAATATCCCAAGAAGATATCGGTGCCCGGTTGCACCTAGCTTCCCCCGTCCGACGAGAATGCCACCACATCTTGGCATCCCCTGCTAAGTAGATCCTAGCAATCGATACCTTATCGTGCTATGAAACATGCATGGCCTTAAAGTATTCCTTGATATCCCACAGAAAATTCTCGAGCACTTTTGCACTTCGATCCCCCTCAAAATGCTTCGGTTCAGGCACCCGAAACTTGGATCTGGAGGTGCTCTCCCCAGATCCGGCCACAACACGCTTCAAAACTCGCAATTCGTCAGTGAGTTCCTCGATCCTAAGATCGACATACTCCTTAGCATCTTACACGCCTTCATCACATGTCGTAAGCTGATCTTCCACGAATGGCCCAAATCTGATCCACTGCCGAGTGGATCTCATCAAGTGCCGCCTCCATCACCCATATGCGTTGCTGGATAGAAATCTATTGGGACGTCTCTGATGCTTCGCCCAACAACATCTCAATCTGAGCAACTTTCCCCTCAAGGGTCTGAAAATCCTTCTGCTGCACCATCTTTCGCAACAATAGGCCGTCAGAACCAGCGTAACCTGGCTCTAATACCAAATGTCACAAGGAGTCCTTCATGTAGAAAATTTTGTGCCCTTTTGCCGGCGTCGACCCCCACAATCGACCATCCTTCACTCCTTCACCAACATTCGTGTTTGTCTCAGAATTTTACCACTCGCGTTTGAGGTTCACTCATAGATTAAGTTGTGTATCAAGCCAACAATGCATAGCGGAAATAAGCACACACAGAATTTACGGGCACCTCGCCCAACCCTCGTATTACAACAACATGTGATGCTCAAGGAATTACAATGAATGTATATTTTATGGAGGACAATTCCCCTCCACTGGGCGAAATGATCTTGGCCGTCGGATGCTAACCGCCGGCCCAAGTGGCAGCATCAGCGCGCGCCAGCACAACGGGGCAGTTGCCCCATGCAACTGCCCACAACCGCTCGCAACTCCCTGCCACCATTGGGGCATGCTCCGCACATGTCTGCCTCTCGTGCCACAGATCGAATCCTGTCAGCCGCACGCACTTCACCCAGCGCACACAGTGCATGTCGGGTAGGGACGGGGTGTTATGCCCCGCCTGTCGGGGCCTGATGCTGCACACATCGCGCATCGGGTAGGGACGGGCGCCCCAGCTACGCCCGTCGGCCCCATGTGCTATGTACAGCGCCTAGTGTCGGGGCCGGGTGCTACATACACTGCTCCCGGCACACCTACTCGGCCATCCGTCACGGACGGGCACGCCCCAGCACCAACACTCACCCATCGTCGGGTTACGTCGTGCCCCCATGTGCACACACTCCGCCAAGTGCTGCCCATGCTCCCAATGCTCCGCATCACCGGGCTAAGTACTTCCTTCCCACAAATTCGCCACGCCGTCACCAGCCAAAGCACCATCCAATACCTTGACACCGTTTCGCCCCATGTACATCCGTAGCTTGGCGCACATAGGCATCATGGGATTTACCCCCCGCAACACCGTACATAGCACGGATGAGAATACTAGGTAGTAGTAATATATTAAGGAGTTTTGTAACCATTTTTCACTCTTATCTGGAAGAATTGTTTCACAAATAGACACATACCCACATAGGTGTCGCTTCATTGCATCCTTTCGTAATTATAAATAGTTTTGCATCTACCACTATTTCGCCACAATCCAATTTCCATTATTTCACAACAATTCAAATTCCATTCCAACATTGTTTTGCACTCATTTATTAATTCATTACAAAATGCCCTCCTTCCTTCAAAACAATAAATGAATTAATGTTGACTAAAAAAAAAAACATTTCGTCTCTGATTGATGATTGCCCCCCATAGTAGTACTATGAAAAATAAAACAAGCACTTTTAAGTTAAGAGGTACACATTCTCTTACTCCGTTTCTTCTCATATTTCTCCTATGAATATATGTATTATATTTAGTAGCATTTGTTTAAATTTGTCAATGTTTTCTGTTTCAATGGCAATTCTAGAATTGATCGATTACAGGTTATATTTGATAATTGATTGCTTGCGGGATGCAGTTTATTTTCGGACATTTAAGTCTACCTTTTGTTTTCTATTAAGAGAGAGTGACCAAAATAGTCATTTTAATAAGTGAAATGATTAAAATAGCCACTAATAAGTAAAAGGTATTATTATAGCCATTTTTTGCATTTCCTACCAAATATATCCTTTCATTTATTCATTTAATCTATTTTCGCTTATTCTTTTTTATCAGTCACACGTACGACAACACCTGAGCAAATACGACTATTCATGACTATATACAAACACGACCACACACGATCATACACAAACACGATCACACACGATCTTGTTATTTCCAATCACGCAATGTACAACCTTTCAACGAATATGATCATACGAATTACAACCTATCAATCTTTCAACGAATATGATCATGCACAACCTTTCAACAAAATGATTAGGTTGTCAAGGGTTGTTCATGGAATAACAAATTGACACAACCACACACGACTGACTAATTCACAATCATGTATAAACGTAGCATACGCTAAAATATACGCATGTACATGTCACGACCACACACAACGATCACTGACACGACCCGAGTTCATCATTCCGGTGGCAGCGGTGTTAATCAACAACTTCTATGTGCCGAAGGTGATGTCTGCAAACTGCTGGCAGTGAAATTGTATCTCCGTCGGCGAAGGTAAGGCCGCGACTTGCGCACATCGGCGAATTGATGGTGAATACTATTCGGACCCATGGCTGCGCTGAAATTTTGAATTAGGGCGGCGAACGAATGCTTTTCCACAGAACTCCGACAAAATACGACCCAATATATATGCAACGACGGACTCAGTCGATCAGATCGTGTCTCCGGCGACGATGGCGAACTGGGGCAGAGATGGCAGTACCAGTAGCATCAAGGCGGAGTGGGTGTCGCGTTCGATAGTGAATATAGGCATAGGGTTTTGTTCATTACTTAAATCCGAAAATTGAATCTGACGGCTATTTGAATGCTAATCACTTTCTTTTTTATTAATTAGGGAATAAATAAGTATTAATACTAGGATCCTATCTGAAGTAGAATATTGGAGATATAAAGAATAAGCCCGCTTATACAAAAACTCCCGCTTATGATTTCTTCTTTTTTATTATTTATGGAATAAATTAATTGAAGGATATATTTGGTAGGAAATGCAAAAAAGGGCTATAATAATACTGTTTTCTTATTAGTGGCTATTTTAAACTTTTCACTTATTAAAATGACTATTTTTGGGCATTAACTCTTCTAGTAAACCATTCAATGATTATTTATTGTGACTACGTGGTCGTTGAATTTACTTCATTAACCTCAAAGGACATACCGAATGTAGAATTGCACAAAGAGCATGAGTGATAACAAAGGTGTGTTGTATTGGATTCCTTTGGTTTTGTTGTTTGTTTTTTCTTCTTCTAATAGTAATTATCCAATATTATGCTTCTTTCTTTCTTTCTTACTTTCTTTCTTTACTATTGGTAGAATTATATGTCATATGTAGGGATGGCAACATGGCAACGGGGCGAGTCGGGCTCGCTTTTTTGCTTCCCCATCCCCATCCTTGCCCAAAAACTTGATCCCCATCCCAACCCCATATCCGCTAAAATCGGGTTAGGGGCGGGGTAGGGATTAGCCGGTGGAGGATCCCTGTCAAGTCCCGTTAAACTAGTATTTATGTAAAAAAATAATAATAGTAAATTATTTTTAGTGTGTATTTTTTCAACATATTTTTTTATGACTAAAAAAGTTAAAATTTATTTTAAAAGAATAATTATGTTAATTAATAAATATAATTAATAATATTTATAAAGTATATTAAATATGCTTATATATATGAATTTTATTATTTGTAAATTAAACGGGGTGGGTCTGGGACGGGGGTCCTTACCCCCCATCCCTACCTCGAACCCGACTCGGGTATAGAAATTCAAACCCGTACCTATCCCGAGACCTGAATTTCTCCCCCATACCTGCCCATTAGGGCCGGGGCCCGCGGGTAAAATTGTTGTCCCTAGTCTATGTTGGCAGGTGTAAGGAAGACAATAATGATGATACGATGAAGACTATAAACAACTTTTGCAACGACAAGTGGTGAAGAATTCAATTAGCCAGAAGAAAATGGTATACTTGAAAGCTGAAAGCCCAAGGCAAGTTATATACACTCTTCGTCTACAATCCTTGGATCCAAAATTTTTGGAACAAAATTTAATACATTGTGATGATATATTAATAAATTAATGTGTTAAAGTATTAAAGTAGGATAATTGTATGTCCCTCTAAACTTTTTGTGAGTGTTAAAGTGTAAATTGATAAAGTTATGGGGCCTATTACTAAAAAAAGAAAAGTGTCTATAGATGGTGAACGTCCAGATATAGTATTAGTGTTTAAAGATTGTAGACAGAGGGAGTATATGTATATATATATATATATATATATGGGGGAGGGTTCATGTGAGAAAAACTCCCCATGTGAGAAATAGGAATAAATCCTATCTATTCATTTAATAGTGATTAGTCGTGATTAGTGGCTGAGATAATTTCAGAAGAAAATATTATAAGCATCAATTTATAATATGAAAGGGTAATATAGGTAGTTATAGAGATTTTGTATCTTCTGTTTGTTTACTCTCCCGAAAATTACGCCACTATATTTAAAAAATTATGCCACTAGATTTCATAATTTTTCGTATGAAATTTTATTAGCCGCAATCAAGCAAGCGCGCGGTAGATCTTATTCCATTGAATTTAAGTTCTATTTGATTGGCTTGATGGTAAGGGTTTTCAAAACCGTACTCGTATACGAATTTATACCAATAAGCACCAACTTATTTCATTGAATTTATATGCTTATTGGTACTCATAAAAGTTAGTGCTTATTTGCAAAAACTATAAAATTGTTTGCTTAAATATCAAAATTTATCATGTTTGTATTGGCATTAATTCTTGAAACAATTTTAAAAATCGACAAAATAAAATAGTTTAAATTCACAAATATATGCTTATTATACGATTGAATTAAGCTTAATGCTCTATATTTTTATGCTTAAATACCTAAATTTATCCTGTCTGTGTTGGGCATAAGTTCTTGAAACAATTATTTAAAATTGAAAACCATAAAATTACTTAAATTCGTGAATATATGCTTATTACATGCTTGAATTATGCTTAATGCTCTATATTATTATGCTTAAATGCCAAAAACTATCTTATTTGTGTTGTGCATTAGTTCTTGAAATAATTATTAAAAATTAAAAACCATAAAATTGCTTAAATTCATGAATACATGCTTATTATATGATTAACTTATGCTTAATGCTCTAAATTTGCATGCTTAAATATTTAAATTTATCATGATTTTTTAACTATAAGCATAATTTAAACCAATACAAAGCATAATATTTAAAAATATAAGCATAATTTAAACTAATAAAAAGCGTGATAGTTGAAACTATAAGCATATTACATTAAAACTAATAAAAACATGATATTTGAAAGAAAAATTAATAAGCAGGATTTTTTTAACTATAAGCATAAGCATATATAAAATCAATAAAAAACATGATATTTGAAAATATAAGCTTATGTTGAAACTCGAAACATATAAAAAATAAAAATAAAAAAAAAACTAATAAAAAGCATATTATATTTTGAAACTATACACATATTGTAAAAAGACTAATGAAAATCATGATGTTTTAACCCTAAATGGGATATATTAAATCATAAGTTGTGATGTAATAAACCCTCTAATTAAAATGAAAATCTTATAACAAGTCGGCATGATTAAATTTTTATAGATTCAATTTTGAATCATGATTATATTCAACTGTATATCAAATTCATTGTCCTCAAAAAGATATAAATACAAACAAATGCTTAATTAATTAATTAATGTATGAAAAGCTGTTAAATGGTTCCTTAAACAAGAAATACGAATAGAAACTAAAATGAAAGACACAAAAAATACGTAGAGTGTCTATTCATGGCTAAGTTAAGTAAATTTCTTAATTGTAGGGAAACGGTTTTTTAAAAATAATTGAATAAGACAAGACTACCCCTAAACCATTTAATATAATCGTACAAATCATTTTCACTCATTAATTTTCACACTCATCTACACCTTAGATTTAAATAGATGGATGGATTAGATTTGTTCCTATTTCTTATGTGGGGATTCATTCTTATATGATCCATCCTCTATATATATGTATATATATATATATATATATATATATATATATATATATATATATATATAGGGGTGAGTTTTGGTGAAAAAGACTCTTAGAGTAAGAAATAAGAAGCAATTTGATTCATTGATTAATACTAATCTAACGGCCTAGATTTAAGGAAAATAGATATACTATATAATTAAAATATGCATTGCGGTAGTTCACACATTGCAAAAGGATAAAATAGTAAACAAAAAATATCATCATTTTAGTAATGGCGTGAATTGTGGGATTGACAACAAATTCCCTAATTTCATTTTTAAATTTATTGATAATATATATAAAGCAATCGATATTAACGTAAGTCTTAGCAAATGTATTATTGTAATGCATTTCAATGTTATTTTATATAATGCATGATATTGCAATATTGTAATGCACTTTAGTGTAATATTGTAATGCACAATATTTCTACAATTTGTAATATTATAATGCACTTTATTGTAATATTGTAATGCACAATATTTCAATATTATTTTCTATAATGCACTATATTTTAAAATTAATAAATATAGTGCATTATACGCATCATGAAAGAGGTTATTTCAAGAGGTTATTCCTAATAATGCATTATCAATATTGTAATGCACAATACTGTATTTCAAGATTATTTTCTATATAGCATTTTAAAATTAATAAATATAGTGCATTATGCATATCATGAAATAGGTTATTTCAAGAGGTCAATTATTCTCAATAATGCATTATTTCCAGATTTTATTACTCGGTATAATAATGCATGGTGATCTTTCGGATAATGCATTGAAGAGTACTTGATAATGCATTAATAGTAGCAATAATATATACTAGAATTTGTAAAAGATAAACTTTTGTGGAAAGAACAGAAAATTGCAAACGTTACTTTGTACGAAAATTAAGAGAATATTTCCTAAAAAAAAAAGAATTAAGCGAATCTCATCCAAAATGCTAATAAAACTTCCGAAAAAAACAAAGAAAAGAATTTCATCCGACTAGTTAATTGTTACTCCGCAACACGTGGTAACCACATCAATCCCATAATTTAAGGGGATCGGTTATAACTTCCGCAGCACAATTACATAATTAACCCATGCCCTATTAATGGGTCATATTTAAAAGATAAATATTAGGATTAAGATCAACCGTAGATCATAAAATATAAATGGACAAGATTACTTCTCATTTCTTACTGAAAAAGGTTTTTGTATATGATCTTTCACCTATATATATATACATGTGGAAACTAGGATCCAATCCTAGCCTTCCATATCTTTAGATCTAAGGTTGTTATATATTTATATATTTGTTTGTATGTTTTTTCCTTCTTAATCTATAAAGGTTAATATAGTACTTTTAATTTATTTTTGTAACGGCCAACCTATAGTTAATGGATTCAAATGACTTTCTCTCACCTCATCCTATTAACAGCAACTTTCTTCATTCATTTCCAAATGAAAATTTTCATAAAATTAGCATGTATTTTATTCTTTTCTTCATGATGAAATAAGCGATAGATTTTAAACAATTTGAAATAAACATTTGCATAATGTAAATAAGTAATTAAAAATAAGTAAATAAGCAATTCGAAATGTGTAATATATATATATATATATATATAATATATATATATATATATATATATATATATATATATATATATATATATATATATATATCGGAGGAGGATCATATAGAAATAGTTTCATATGTATTAACTAGAAATAAACGTGAGGTGTCCATTAAAACAGATCTACTATACGGTTTAGATTAATGATGATGTGTAAAATATATTTAGTTATATTTACAGTTAAGGATATAATTGGATATTTCCATCAATTTGTAACTGACACTTCCTTAATTTATGGAATTTATCATATATCTAGGAACTTAGAAACTGAAAAGAAATCGCAAACTTTTTATGGATTTTCTTTAATTTATTAATTTAGATTATATTTATACATTACCTATATCTTTTTACTTGACATTATATGTTATCGCTTAATAGAAAGAAAAAAAATTACTGCTTATTACAACATTATTTATTACTTAGTTGTACATTTGATATTGCATATTATGTGCATTAATTGCAAAAATATTTCCGTGCCTTGTTACTTATTAAAACATTTTTGCTATTTAATAAGATATTTTTTATTCATCGAATATAACAGTTTAGTTCGACTAATTTTATTGTTGCTTTTTTACTAACATGTTATTGCATATTATCTCATTAAGTATTGTATATGACAACATTACTTATTGCTTAAGTGTGCATTTTATGTTGCATATCATGCATTGTAAAAATATATTTTCTGTGCACTGTTACTTATTAAAACATTTTGCACTACTTACTAAAATATTTTATTACTTCATCATTTATAAACAGTTTCGTTAGTTGTGCACAGTGTTCTAAAAGTTTCCGCCTAGGTCCGTCTAGTCCCCGCCTAGGCGCTAGGCGGCACCTCACCGACCCGACTAATGCTAAATCCGATTAGGCACTTAGCGACATCCTAACTATTGGTCATATTAAAGTTTAATAAGTCTCTAGGTATTTTTAACTGATATTTACGTTAACTAGGCTGTTTCCATACGTGATTTGGATGACTAGATGAATTTAGAGCTAAATTAGATTACAAATATTGAATTCAATACATTCTGATATAATGTTAAAAGTTAGAAATTTGTTTATACACTATGAAATTTATTGAATTGAACTATTAATTATCATATTCTATGTTTTTATTATGAATTTGGTAATAAAATTATGAATAATATATGTAATATAATTTCTAACTGATGACATAATGTAAATATAATAAAATAAGTATTGCGTATCTAATCCGCCTAGGCCCGCCTAGGCTCCCGCCTAGCCACCTAGGCGCTAGTCCCCCCTCCACCGCCCGACTAGCGACTGACGACTTTTAGAACATTGGTTGTGCATGAGTTTAGTTATTGCTTTATAGATAACTACTTATTGCATATTATCTCACTAATTATTGCATAGATAATTTATTTATATATATGTTAAAAAGACTCAGATTTTTTTATTGTTTCTTTGCACACATTTTATTGCATACATATGTTTCCAATTTTTTTTTTAATTTTTATGATTTTACGTGATGTTACATTATTTGAATTTGATATGTAATCTTAATTGTATCATTGCATGTATAGATCGAGTTTGGTTGTTGTAGGAATTAATTTTTAATCCCCTAATTAGTTGCCTATATATTGGGAAATTGACAAAATAAACTTACCTTTGTAACCTCTCTAGCCATAAACCGTGCATGTCACGACCGCACTTTGCTAAGGATAGCTAAGACGGAAACCGTGACTAGGGTTGGATATAAGAAGCGGGAAAGAAGAAGGGGAAATGACTTGTAACTCGGTAATTAGCAAAATGAACCATTGAATAGACTCGATCAGTAGAGATTTGGAAGATGAACGAAGTTAATGAGAAAAACTCATGGCTTAGTTATACAAGTATTCAAGAGAAGAAACCTTGCAAAGTCAAACATAGTCCGAAGGCATGAAGAAATAAAGGTAGAATAGTTCACCATTTACTGGTTCATGAAGCCAGTTATACATACTTATCAGAATAAGATAATTGAAGCGTACAACGGAAGTCTTTAACAAAATAGATACATATATGAAGATATGTATCTCTTTATGAACCGAATTCAAAAGATGAACGAATCTCCTCTCAACACTGCCGCCCTTGCCACCTCGCTCAACCTGCAAGTTTTTGAAAACACGAGCAGGGCTGAGTACTTGATGTACTCCGTGAGGTTATGCCCAAAAATAATTTTCAGTAAAATAATCACCAATCATGCATTTAACCGTTATCACAAGGTTTTATCAAAAATACTTGTGTAACAAAACACTTTATTTCCATAAACAATCGGAGTGCACTCCACATTTTCTTCCACATCTGTATTATCCATATCTGTAAGTATGCCGGCAAGGTGGCCACCTCACCGGACGTTTCCATGCATAACCGGCCCACCTTTGGAGCACACATTCACGACTTCGTGTACACATAACCTGGCTAGCGACCTTTGTCTAACTTAGGCTCGATCGATATAACGTTGGCAATCCAACACAGATTGGCATCACACATAAAACCAAAAATATTTTATGCATGAAAGAGTTTTGAGTGAACTTGCTTTATTTTCAAAACATGCTTCATTATAGCAACAATATAATTTTCTTTGTAAGAACACCCACCTGATTGCAAAGTGATAGATCGGTTCCTGGTTTCTTTCTCACGTTCCTCGACTCTCTTCCCTTGCTTGACCTTTAGGGAAAAGTCTCGTTTCAGAAGATATACTAGTTTTAGAGAAATAAATTATTCCTAGAATTCTCATTCTAGTATTTTATCTCATTTGAGTTTAGGATCTCACATCGCTTCTAACTCGTATCGCATATTAGAATTATATTAATCGGGAAGATAGAAAAGTCCACCCGGAAAATTCGACATGACTTCAACGTTCGATAAGTCTACTCGATAATTCTAAATTATCTAAAATCAGCTAAAGTCGACTAATTCAAATGAGAACTCAATTTCTCCATTCGAACTAGTCCCAAGACTCGATCAAGACGCTTAACAAAATAGTAGAAGGTCCGTCATATGAAAAACAAGTTCAATGAGGCTCCAACCTTGCATATTTTCACAATTCGCAATTCAATAATAATTCACGAGGCTTCAATCCCATATATAATCCATATCATCGATAATTCTTTATCTATTAATAAAATAGAAAACACTTAATTAATAAACTTGATTAAGCAATTATTCATATAATTAATTATTCTAGACCAACAACATTATTCACTTATGACATGCGATTAATTAAACAAGCTTAATTTGCCAATTGCTAATGGCCCAATTCTTTAATAAATAATCAAGCCCAAGATTTAAGGAAATAAGGTTCAGCCCAACTTCAATTAATGGCCAAGAATTGACTAACAAAATTAAGTCCTACACCAATACAAAATCATCATCTCCCTCTGCGGAACACAGTCGCACAACACATTCACCTTCTCTCTCTCTCGCTCTCTCTCCTCGATTTCTTCTTCCCTCTTAGCACCCGCTGGTTCTCTTCTCCTCCCCACAAATTCCGCCGTTGGTGACCATCATCGCCACGCCGCAGCCGGATGAGACGGCCTCTTCCTCTCTTTGTTTCTCTATTTGGGAGAAAAAAAAAAAAAACCCAAATTGGAGTCCTAAACCTGGTCTCCTAAATCCTCCTGATATATCATCTCCGGCGACTCACTGCCGTTTTGAAGCCAGCGCCGCCAGCTTCTCCATCATCCTCGCCGACCTCTAGTTGGTCCGCCCCGCTAATCGCACTTCGAGCAGCAGCACGGCTGAAGGCCGTCATCACTTCCTCTTGCTCTCGATTCATTCCTTCACGACACTCCAGCGAGTAATTCGACTACAGCATGAAGTTGCCGCCACTAGCTCGCCGCCGTCGAGTCACCGCCGTCTGCTGCCATTGTCTTCCTCGTCTTCAAGCAGCAAGGTCAGGGCTGCGCCACTGACCTTCTCGTCCCTCTCTCACTCTCCCCATTTTAAGAGTTTTATAGATAATAGCTCTATGTCGATTTTGGTTTTAGACTTAAAAATAGAATTCGACTGGTTTGTCATTTTAAAAGAAGAAATTTCTAGTTGTAGTTTACAGATTTTGGTTTGCTAAAAAAAAACAAGGGGGAAAAACACTTACCGATGATGTTAGAGTTTATGATTTGATGAAGATGGACAGGAAATAAGGTGAATGAAGTAAGGTGCGGTTCTTCTTCTCTCGATTCTCCTTCTTTCTCTTCTCGTCTCACGCCGTCCCTCTTCTTCTGTTTTCCCTTTTTTCTGTTTTGTGCAACTTGTGTAGTTTGCCGAGTACAAACTTGAGCTAAAGAGAAGAAATGGTGGATGTGTTTTGATTTTGCCTTGGATTCAAAGAATGATAAGAATGTAACAAATAAGATTGGAACTCACCGATCTTGGTTAGGAATGGAGAATTAGAAATGGTTTGATGAACGTGATTCTCCTTCTTGAACTAGTAGATGATGGATGGATCGATGAAGCTACTGTATTTGATCTTCATCTTTCTCTTCTCTGCTTAACTATTTTCTTTGCGTGCCTTCTCTCTCGTGTTTTGTTCTGTAGTAAAAATGTGAGGGATGATCTTCAAATGGTGAAAAGGAGGTGTAAGGATGGTGAAAAAGTGAGTAGTCAACGTGGCTTCATTCCAACCATTTCTCATGGGCTTTATAAACTTGGGCATGTAATTGGGCTAAAAAAAAATAAGAGGTTTGATAATGGCTTAGGATTAAACACTTAATTAAAAGGTCTATTAATAAAAATTTCTATTCTACTAAAAATCGTGATTAATAAAACTAGAGATCGATTTTCGAACGGAACTGGAATCACGCAAGAGAGAATTTATCGACAATTATCGATATAAGCACTTGAATACGTAGAATTAATTCACCAATTAATTATAAGTCCAAAAAGATTTAAACGAAAACTATTTTGTTTATTTCTATCTTACTAAAATTATAATCTTGATCTCTCAAAGATTTCGTAAAATTGACGGGTAATATAAGTATATCATATAATAAATAAATAATTTTTAAAATATTCCTATTTTTTGGAAAATCGGGGTATTACAGTGCATGATCTTCACCATAATTTTTTTTGAAATGAATGGCCTACATCTATTTTAGTTAACACATGGAGGATCATTTT